>WWET01001471.1:134956-154209 GCA_011038615.1 Limnodynastes dumerilii
GCCTCATGTCTCACTAGCTTACAATAAACCCCATTAAGTCTCGCCAGTCTCCCAAATATCCCCCTCATGTTTCCCCTAAGCCTCAAAATAATCCCCCTCATGTCTCCCCTCAGCCTCAAAATAATCCCCCTCATGTCTCCCCCGCCTCCAAATAATCCCCCCCATGTCCCCCCTCAGCCTCCAAATAACCCCCTCATGTCTCCCCAGCCTCCAAATAATCCCCTTCATATATCCCCAGCCTCCAAATAATCCCCACCATGTCACCCCAGCCTCCAAATAATCCCCCTCATGTCTCTTCAGCCTTCAAACCTTTAAATAATCCCCCTCATGTCTCCCCTCAGCCTCAGAATAATCCCCTTTATTTCTCCCCTGCCTCCAAATAATCCCCCTTATGTCTCCCAGCCTCCAAATAATCCCCATAATGTCTCTTCAGCCTCCAAATAAGCCCCCTCATGTCTCCCCTCAGCTTCTAAATAACCCCCTTCATGTATTCCCAGCCTCCAAATAATCCCCGTAATGTCTCCCCTCAGCCTCCAAATAATCCCCATTGTGTCTCCCCTCAGTCTCCAAATAATCCCCCTCATGTCTCCCCAGCCTTCAAATAATCCTTCTAATGTCTCCCCTCAGCCTCAAAATAATCCTCCTCATGTCTCCCCTCAGCCTCCAAATAATCCTACTCATGTCTCCCCTTAGCTTCAAAATAATCCTCCTAATGTCTCCTCAGTCTCCCAAAATCCCATTAATCCCCCTCCTTTACTTACCTTACCTTCTTCCTCCTGCTGATCTCCTCGGTGGCGCTCCCTCTCTGCTCCCTCGACCTAAGGTCGCACCTCCATTTTTAGACGTTAGTTTAGCCCAGGAGTAACTAAATTCAAGCACTTACTTCAGTCTGGATCCAGCCCAAAGTTATTAGCTGCGATGTTAAATATATCAAATAAAGAACAACAATTGAATGTAATTTCTGTGTAAATACTTTGTAATCCCTGCTTTTTTTTTGTATATTTTGCTTTTACTGTGCTGCGGAGTTCTGGGAAGGGGCTCAGGTGTGCCCGAGGTTGAGAAAAGGTTCAGGAGCACGGTCATAGACCACTGAGCCGCACAAGAGACTTAAGGTTGCCTTATGGCAGCATAACCTAGAGAAGGCAGTGACAGGGGAGTTCGCTTTCTTCTTCTACGCGGACTGACAGACTTTGCATGTGGTAAACGCACAGAGGTCAGGAAACGGTCCATGGTCTGTGCCTGTTCCAGACTTGGGCCAGTCGGTGATCACAGGTTCTGTGCTAGTGTATGGCTCAGGGCAACAGATAATCACAAGTTTGTGCTAGTCCGTGCTTCTCGGCAGAGGGTAATTACAGCCATTGTAATTGCCGGCTTGGTGATATAGAGAAACTGCAACTAAATCTTGTTGGTGTAAACTGGGCTTTAAAATGACTAAATACTAATTTTACTTCATAATTATATTTCATAACTTCAGTTACTCTACTGTTTCATAAAAAAAAACCCCATAAAGGATTGTAACGTGTTACTATTTGGTAGATCATATGTTAAAATACTTTACAAGAGAAGATATAAATGATCACAACAACTGTGCATCCACAGAAAGTGGCTCCCTGTCACTCCCTTCTCTTATGCTGACGATAGCTAGGGTATGCTGCCATAAGGCAACCTTAAGTCTCTTGTGCGGCTCAGTGGTCTATGACAGTGCTCCTGAACCTTTTCTCACCCTCAGCACCAGGGCTGGATTATCCACAAGGCAACCTAGGCACACGCCTAGGGCCTGGCGAGCCACAGGGGCCCAGGATCTTACACTGTTAAGCACCCTTGCATTCTTAAGGACATGCAGGATCCCTTGGGGGGCCCCAAACCGGCATCTTGCTTAAGGCCCTATGAGTTTTAAAGCCATCTCTGCTCGGTACACCTAAGCTCCTTCCCAGATCTCCGCACCACACCAAAAGCAAAACATACAGAAAACGCAGGAATTACAAAGGGCATTCACAGAAATTACATTCAATTTTTTTTGTATTTGATAAATTTAACATCGCAGCAAATAACTTTTTCTTATAACTAATATTAACCATGGACCTGATTCACACTTAAGAATCTTCTTAAAATAAGAACTTAAAGTCACACCTGGGCTAAACCATGTTGATTGCAGGGGAGTCATATTTCATCTGTTGCAAACAGTATTAGAATTGAGAGGTAATGTTTCCTATCCCAAGTATAAATAACAGTGTGATAGTAAAGCTGGTCAGTAGCTGTGTGCAGTAAGAAATTCAAATGTCCCAGGGTTGCCGACTCTTCCGGAATGTCCGGAAGACTCCCGGGAGAGCACCCTGTTCTCCCGATCCCCCCTGCAATCAGCATGGTTTTGCCCAGGAGTGACTTTAAGTTCTTATTTTAAGAAGATTCTTAAGTGTGAATCAGGTCCCATGTTACTAATTAATATTAACTTTTAACTGCAACCCCCTAAAATCACAGTCTGCTAGTTTTCTACAGTTAAAGTATTTTTTCTATTACACAATTCTATGTTGAATTGTATCCTGTGGCCTAGGATGTGTCATCTGTCACCAATGTTTCTGTAATCTTCCAGCTGTGATCATAGTAAACCCTGATTACTAGTGGCAGCTGCAATAACTGTGACTTCACCAGGGTCGGTGCTAGTTACATATCACACTACTACTTACTCTAATCTAGGTCAAAGTTGTCCAGGCAATGAGTATTCTTTGTAAAGCTAGAGGAAAAGCTACAGACACAATCAGAGGCCACTTACACATTGGGGAAAAAAAATAGCAGCTGTAAATAAAATTAAAAATTAAATGGTATTTTAACCACACTGACATCAATATATCAGGCTTTTCCTTATTCTTGGCTCAATCAAATAGTTCATTAAAGAGCTTATAAGTATGGGGGAAGGGAAAACTGGCACAATAAATGACACAGATGTAGACAAGACCCCAGCAGCAGAACAGCGTGCCACAATATATTGTCACCTCTGTTGCTAGCTGTTAACTGCACCAATATGTGTTAGTGCAGCTGTCTGTCAGTTCCCCAAATATCTACTGCTGTAGGGTCACTACTTAAATTAGGAATATATAACATGTTGCTCATATTAGATGCTTGATTTTTATTGGAAATGTGGCACGTATATTATTTAAATAGGTAAAGTTTTTATTATTATATAACAAATATCGAAGCGCTCAGAGAATAATGTACCACAATATTTTATTGCAAAGATACTACCTATAAAACACATATTAATACACAGGATAAAATAACACTAATGAAATATAAAAAGGGATTACATTCTGACTTGTCAATCACATGTCAAATCTTGACTAATGTATCACATAAATCAAGATTTTACATGACAGTAAGATTTAGCACTTACTAAAGTTACAAACACAGGGCTGGATCCAGACTTAAGTAAGTGCTTGAAATTAGTTACTCCTGGGATAAACCATGTTAATTTCAGGGGAGTCATATTTCATCTGTTGCAAACAGTATTAGAGTTGAGAGGTGATGTTTCCAATCCCAAGTCTAAATAACAGTGTGATAGTAAAGCTGGTCAGTGTTTGTGTGCAGTAAGCAATTCAAAGATATATCCCTGCATGCAAAGAATACAATTAACTTGACTCCCCCTGAAATCAGCATGGTTTAGCCCAGGAGTGACTAAGTTCAAGCACTTAACTAGGTCTGGATCCAGCCCATATAGTGGACACCTTATACGTATCTTCTACCATTTCCAGTGATAGTCTTTCAATAACTTCCTGAGGCATTAACGAAATAAGACATTAGCCAAGGAGCCTGGGAAATATCAATGTATAACATAAACATTGAGTAAATTTCATGTCATAGCTTCAGAATGCTGCATATATCTACCAGATCATCTCTCCAGAGAGCAAGAGTAGGAAATCCAATACAGTAATACACAGACTGTAGATTTAATCAAGGTATACTATGTATTATTCACATAAACCTAACTATATCATTAGAACTGATACAGTTTTGGACCAATATCAGGCAATATGGTCTTAATTTATCCACTAATGCTCCTATTGGCTACAGGAAGGCCTGTCATGTTAACAATAGATGAATGTTCTAATTATACTGGGTGAATGTTCTAGAGCTCAGATTATGGATGATTATAGTGTAATAGAATATATTCCAATCTTGAAGCAGGCAGTTGCCGTCAGTCTGCGTTGTAGAAAGTGGCAGAGATGCAATTCCTGGAGTTATCCACCAAACTTAATCCTACTCTTATCCCCTTTCTAACCCTAATCTTTTGTTTTCTACAGCCTAACCCTAACCTTCCCCTTCTTCAGTATTAACCCTAACCCTCCAGGGTCATCAGGGGAAGACAGCCTGGACTAGTGTCCTGTGTCTGGGCAGAGAGGGGGTCCCTTGTGGATGGATATACAGATACTAGTAGGGACCAGTGATATACTCACTGTATATCGCTGATTCCTACTTATGTCCGTCACTGGCAGGCTGGAGGAATTTCCTGAATGTCCAAAGGGCCAAACCCCATGTGATGTCACCGCGATGTCACATGTGGATGGGGCACCGCGGCCTGGGCCCCACATTTTCTGGTGGCAGGCCTGCCACCAGACCCAACAGCTTAACCCTACCCCTCCATGCCCCACAGCCTAACTCTAACCTTCCCCTTAAAACCCTAACCTTTTACCTGCCAAAGTGTAACCTTAATGTACCCGCCGCAACCGCCGCTGCCTTTAGCTATAGAAAACTAGGAAAAAGGGTTCCCAATAGCAAATTTCGAAAGCTTTTCAAACAATGACACAGCCGCCATTCAGCTGCCGGCTACATGATGTTCTAAATACAGCCGCTCCCCCCTGTGGAACACAGAAAAGAAAATTAAGTTGCAACCTCAGAATCCCCTGGAGAAAGGTCTGGTACAATCATTTCCGAAACATAGCTTTTATCTGGATTCATACAATAGGTATAATCCAATATAATTTTCCAGTAGATTGTTTTAGGCCAAGTAACTGATTAAACAGACACAAATTTAAGCATTATGAAAGCTCCAAAAGCTGGGAATATCGTATAGTGACTCGCACTGGCCAATAGTGGGAGTAAACCTTACTGGCCTAAATGGATCCTAGGCAGACAGGATGATTGGAAATATATTGCTAATAAATCAAGAGGTGTAAGCAGCTAGAGGAGGGGCATTTTTCAAAGGACATGTGTATATACTGGAGGGCGGTAGATTCAGGGGAAATGTGTGGACATATTACTTTACTGAAAGGGTGATAGATAAGTAGAATAACCTCCCATCTGAGGTGGTTGAGGCCAACACAGTAGAACTGTGCAAACATGCTTGGGATAAATATAAGGATATCCTAAATCTCAAACTAAATTAAGGGTAAATAGTGTCTAGAGGCAGTATAGTTAAAAAAACAAAAAACAAAAACAAAACTGGGTAGACTGGATGGGCCATGTGGCTCCTATCTGTCATCAATTTCTATGTTTCTATTATTGAGACAATATATGTTTCTATTATTGAGACAGAAGAGTCACTTTTCTGTGTCACCTCCTAAGTCAAAATAAATGCTTAGTAGTTCCATTTTTGTAAGTAGTTATGTTCAAATGACTTAATAAGCATTTAGGTCAGGACATAAATAATTATTCATTATATATTAACATAACGTAGAGAGGAAAATGATACATTGATTTTTTTGTTTATTGTTTTTCTTTCAGAGAGCAATGTATGCATGTTACATATTACTATGAGGTAGTTTACCACTCTAAAATATACATACATGCCACCCTCCTCTACCTGGTTACACACTTCTTTATATATTTGAAAGCTACTATCATAAATGTGTTTCAAATGTTCAGTCTGTGAGAACTTCAATATTTTAAGTTGGATATTGCAATTTATCTCCAATCCTGGACAGGACTAATAAAAAAATAATGATCCCTTAAGCTCAGGACTTATAAAGCTAATTATAATAAAGCTTAATTTACCAAGTCTGAAGATACACATATAATTAATGAAGGCAAAGAAATTTGTTGTTATAAAATTATAAAACATGCTACATAGCCGCTATCGGTATAAAGAATAATTAACAAGAGCTATTTTGGAAGAAATAAATTAATTTGGTAATGAGACAAATGAAATGTACATAATTAATAGTGGCAGTTAAAAAGGTAATATGTTAGCTTGCAGCACCTCAAATTGAAATTATAATTAGTAATTCTAAAATGGGTGTATAAGGATTGACAAGCATAAATGAAATATAGGGGAGGAATGAATCTTGCTGGCTTAATATAATCTTAGATTATTTTTAATAGTTTAAAAAAAGTAAAGGAATAAAGAATGTCAATATTGTTATGACTGACACAGCTACAGTGTTCCTAGAAGCCCAAACACTGCATGGAAACATCTGATGAACCCAGCAATGCAGGGCTAGGAGCAGGGGCGAAACACGACAGGCTTGTGCTGCACAGCAAAGAAGCAGGACCCAAGCCATGAGAGGTGGGACTGGGCGGAGCCATGCTGTACTGGGGGTGGAGTTGGGCGGGGCTCAGGCAGTTAAGAGAGGTCAGAGGTGGACAGCTTAAAACAGCACTTGGCACTCCATGTATGAGTGCTGAACGCTGCTTATAAATACATTGGGGCAGATCCTGAGCTATGTACGCTAGTGTTTTCACGTTAGCTGCTGGCGTAAAATCGTCAATTTGTACGTACTGCGCATGCAAGCAGATGTTACGCAACGTAACTCTGATCATACGTAACTTCAGCGTAAATACGAACGAAAGGGCGTGTCTTCCATACGACACCCAGAAATACGCTTTGTAGGTGGAGGAACAACTTAGGTCTGGATCTACCCCATTGCGAGCAGCTTGCCTTCCCACACTACTTAAACAGCATTCTCACACCTCTTATGACCTTCTCTCTAGTGTACCTCTATGTGACAGTTTATATTTACTAATGTATGTACAGCTGCCAATAATAACAGAATCATACTGGACATAAATGTCACGTGCACATGAGGATACTAAATACGTGCCAACTTTTCAATCCTCTGCTCTGTCATAGTGATGACAGGCTGCTGGGTCTTGATGGCATAAGTTGCAACGTTGTATTGTGAAGCAGGGGTTGGGAGCAATCTTCCACATTGCATAAAAACACTTTGGCTTCACATTGGGGGCGGGGCTTCATAATGCACTTTTCATCAAGGTCAAATGCGGGCGGCGAAGTGTTTTGCTCTCCCAGAAATCTGGAAGCATTGCCTGAACGCTCTGGAAAAGCTGGCTAGTATGCACTGCCGTTATGTTACATAGTAACACAATGATGAGACCACCAGTTCATCAAGTTCAACCAGTTATGTATCTCCTGCGATTCCTATGTTATAACTGAAACTGATCCAGATGAAGCAACCTCCAGTCTGTTTCAAACTAGAAAAATCCCTCTTGACCCAAGATGATGACAGTCCTATTTCTACCCGGATACACTACTATCCTTAATTTTAATTCATAACCGTTACCCTGGATGCCCTTTTCCACAAAAAATGTATCTAACCCTTTCTTAAACATATCAAGTGAATCCGCCATCACAACCCTCCCTGGCAGTGAATTCCACATCTAGACTGCCCTTACTGTAAAGAACCCTTTCCTTTGCTGGTTGTGAAACTTCCTCTCCTCTAACCTTAGTGGGTGCCCCCATGTCCTGTGTACAGTCCTTGGGGAAAGAAGTTCCCATGATAGTTCTCTGTATTGACTCTTAATGTTTTTGTCTATAGTAGTCATATCTCCTCCTAGATGTCTCTTTACTAAAGTAAACATGCCTTAACTGGCCTTTATCTCAGTGACTCCATACCCTTCATCAATTTTGTCGCCCTTCTCTGAACCCTTTTTAGTTCCAAAATGTCTTTTTTATAGAGTGGTGCCCAAAACTGAACTCTGTATTCCAGATGAGGCCTTACCAATGATTTACATAGTGGGGAAATGACACTGTCTTCCCTTGCATCTATGCCCCTTTTTATGCATGCCAATACTTTACTGGCCTGTGCAGCTGCTGCTTAACATTGAGTCTATTGTCCACGAGCACTCCAAAATCCTTTTCCAGTAAAGATTCCCCTAAATTTACCCCATTTCATTTATAGGTTACATGCTTGTTTTTTGTTGATCCCCAAATGTATAATCTTACATTTATCAATAAGTGACCAAGATAAAAGGACCAACGGGGCACTTTTCCCGCTTTGCCTCTCTGTTGCCTATAATGTATAGCAAGTATTCATAGATCCATCCCTACCGTAAATAAATGAAAACACAGACTGACTGTACCTACTGTGGCTTATTTCTTTCTAACTTATAATGTTTGTTACTTTGCATAGAAAATCGTGTTTTATGTTAATCTGTCACCAGATGCCTGCCAAGATATGTCTGCCAATACGTGTGCTTGTGTCTCCATACATACATATATAGCAGTGCATCTGTTTGCCATACTCACCAACTGTTCCTTATTTTCCAGGGACAGTGCTGGCTTTTAAAGATTACTGCATGACACGTTGTCACTAGAAATATCCCTATTTTCAGTAATGAAAAAAAATAACAATAAGTAGCAACAACATTGTTGTCAATCCCTGCTAAGAAACTCTGTTTTCCGAAATTGGGACATCCGAAAGTTCCTTTTCGGATGTCCCTATTTCGAATAAAGCAGAGTTTCTATATTTTTTTTAATTTTTTTTTAATGAATGGGTGAGTTTGTCGTTCGGCATACTTCACCCATTCACTTTCGCACTTACCGATATCCCTCCGCCGCAGCTATCGCCGGACCAGGAACAGGTGAGTAAACTATCTATGCGGGGTAGAAAAGGTTATGGTCAGGCTGTAGGGGAGAAAGGGTTAGGGTCAGGCTGCAGGGGAGGGAGGGTAAGGGTCAGGCTGCAGGGGAGGGACGGTTAGGGTCAGGCTGCAGGGGAGGGACGGTTAGGTCAGGCCGCAGGAGATGGTGGGTTAGGGTCAGGCTGCAGGGGAGGGAGGGGAAGGGTCAGGCTGCGGGAGATGGAGAGTTAGGGTCAGGCTGCTTGAGATGGTGGGTTAGGGTCAGGCTGGCAGGAAGGAGGGTTAGGGTTAGGGTAGTGAGAGGGGAGGGTTAGGGTAAGAATTAGGGAATGGAGTGGGGGACTATTTTTTTTTACAACTTTTCGCACCATGGAGCTTTCGGTGCTCCGTGGATCGATAGCTCATCGAGGCATAGCAATCGAAATCCGGAGAAAACGGCCGATTCGAAAATCGGTCATTCGTACCGGCGCCCCACTCCCCAACAACATAATGCTGAGAATACAGGTATTAAGTGATTGTGTAGCTATTCCATTGCTTTTATGATGAGCTGAATAAGCAGTAGCACATCAGATGGTATTGTCACATATTAAAGTGTGTGCCAGGGGGTAGGGAACCATACAATATGAGGACACAACAACCACAGGCATTTTAAGAAGTGAGGGGCCCTGGTGCAGGATGTAGGAGAGGGGGGGAAATATAAGCATAAAGCAGACATATTTTGAATCAGATATTTTAAACATCATCTGTATGAATAATTAACAGAAATGACAGAAACATTAAATAATATGTTTATAATAATAAAAGTATTTGTACCTGTCATAAAGAGTACTATATAAATATATCAGCTGTTTGGAGTACAGGTATAAAGAATGAAGCAGTCCGGTAAAATTTTCTCATAAATATATCTACTTTAAAAACAATGAGCTGGATACAGAACTAAGTCAGAAAAGGGGACTTACGCAGGTATTTTGGGTAAGTCTCCTGTCTCGGAACATCTGCGTATGCGCGCGCCAGATGTTCCGACAGCATAAGTCAGTTATCAGTCAGTACTTACACTGAAGGGGCTGACCATAGAGGCGGAGATAGCCATATAAATGAGGGGTAGGGGGTGGGGGAAGCCCTGTTATGACTAGGTCGTAAAACTTAAGGTAGGAATCTGGACATGTAAGTATCCAGATTTCCTACTGACAGCCACGGGAGCGTAACCACGTCAGGATCCGGACCAATGACTGAACATGATTTGGAGTAAAAAAAATAAAAATAAATTTAAATAAGACTTCTTGTAATTCTCTTACAACTCTGTTTCATTTTATGTAAAAGGTTATAAAGGTAATTGACAGAGCTGCAAAGGGCAGATGCACAATACAGATGTTGTTTTAAGACATCATGAGCCTATTTCTTCTTATCTAATTTTTGTATTGATTATAAAGGCAGCACCAATAACAGACCCTCCAACATGACCCATTCCATTAGGTACAATATACTCTGCTCCTTAGCTTCCATCTGTCACTCACCAGGTGAAAGGACTTAACTGATATTTAAAAAACTATTTGTCTCTTCAGAGTAACAGAGTTGGAAACTGAGGAGCAGAGTATTTTGTACCTAAAGGAATGGGTCATGTTGGAGGGTATGCAATAACAAAATGGATCATGGTGTAGGTTCAATTAAAGAGGAAAAGGTGGAGATGTTGCCCACAGCAGCCAATCAGAGTATAGCTCTTGTTTTTTTATCATGCATTGTAGAAAATGATAGCTAGATTCTGATTGGTTGCTATAGTCAACACTTCCTCTTTTGCTATATACTATCTTCATTTAATCTACCTCTTCATGTTACTTTTATTCTGACACTTTAAAACATAACATAAAGAGGATGTATATGTTTAATGACAAAGATTTAAAAAAAATACAGAGCAGTGACAATTAAACAACACAGCAATTAGCCTTGTACACAATTAGTGTACCTAAAACATAATGTCACTGTAACACATTGTCTCACTATTATCCATTATTTCTTTATTACTAGCAATGCCAACACTTACAGCTGATTTAATTCCAATTATTTCTAACAGTTATTACCAGCGAGTAGTGTAAAAATTGCTTATTATATCTCACTGATGACATGTCAAGATGCTAGTCAACATGAACTAACAGATGATTATAGGTCGAAGCCTTGGAGTGCGGAAGCTTTGAAATTGTGTAATTTAACAAAGATTATAAAGTGAAGCGTTGCACCTGATTACTGCTCAAAAGGTCATTTGTCTCCTCCAAGCCCAGGCAGCCCCAGCAAAGCATGTATTGGTTAAGCTAATTAAGCAGTTGAATTATTTTCATACGTGCATGTTTTAATGATGTAAAGAGTCACAAGGTGGGCATACAGTGGCAAAAATGACAGATTTGGGCCCCACAGCAAGGAGGTGAGGAGCCCAAGTCTGAATGGGTGGGACTAAGCGGAGCCAGGTGGACTGGAGCATACCCTCCAACATGACCCATTCCATTAGGTACAAAATACTCTGCTCCTTAGTTTCCAACTGTCCGTTACTATGGTAACCACTTTTGCTAAAGAGGCAAATAGATTTTTAAATATCAATTAATTCATTTAAACCAGGTGACAGCTGGAAGCTCAGGAGCGGATTAAATGGTACCTAATGGAATGGGTCATGTTGGAGGGTCTGCTGGGGGCGGAGCTCGGCAGGCCTGCTGCCTGATAAAAGCTGTTAGAGGCTGGCAGCTTAAAACAGTGTCAGCACTCCATTCCAGCATATTCTTTCCATACACTTCCTCATTGCACCAAGCAGTCCACTGTCTATTCTATCACACTGCAACACTACAGAGAATTAAGTGACAGTTTGCAGTCCATGTACCATTCTGCCACGTGGTAGATGGCAGTTTGTCCACCTATACCCTGCTCCAGGTAATGGACAACTATGGTCAGCCTGAGAATAAAATGTAACTATCCATACCAATAAGTCAAAGAGAGGAGGAACCAGGGGTTGATTGACATCTAGAGGACCAATAATCACAGTGTCAGCAGAGACACCGAAAGGAGGGAAGGGAGACGGGGTACTAATTACCTGAGCCCGGGCATGTCGTGGCACCCAGTTCCAGAGGCATCTCTTGGAAGGGTATAGACTGGCTTAACAAAAAATTATTTAAGAGCTGCCGTCCAGGAGTGCAACAACAGCACAGACACAGGGACTGGGACACCAGCAATGCCAAGGTAAAATAATTAAAGGATCAATAAGGTATGACCAGAAACTAAAAAGAAAGGATGACTGGAAATATACAAGGAAATAAGGGGGGGGGAGGGTGAAAGGATGGCTGGAGACATGCAATGGAGTAAGTATATTTCTGGGACATCCAAGGGGGTAAAAGAGTGGCTGGCACATACAAGGTGGTGAAAGGATCGCTGGCACATACAAGGGGGTAAAAGAATGGCTGGCACATACAAGGGGGTGAAAGGATCGCTGGGATATACAAGCGGGTAGACACACACAAGGGGGGGGCGCACAAGGATGGCTTATTATGTATCCCTTTTGTCTTTTTGCTCTATAAATAAAATCAATACATTATTTCAATATTTAATTTAGACTCCAGTGCTTTACAATTAAAGAATATTATTGAACTATTATTTAATATATGCATGACTTTTGTCCTGAATGGTGGGAGATATGTCACACCAGCCAATAGTGCAGGCAGCAATGCAGGTTTTATTCTGTAGATGGCCTTTTTGGCACGCCCCAAAGAGTCACACTTCACATCCCCAATGGGTTTGAACACACCCCTTTTGGCAGCACAAAAGTAATTGTATTATTCAATAATTGGGGGGGGGGGCAAAAAGTTGCTGTACCGGTGCCTAGAATTCCACTTGGTGGCCCTGAGTGTCAGTGGTATTGTAGAAGTGTCCAGACGATTATGCTCAATGGAAGTGACATGTATATCTCCTCCATGACACATAGCTCTAGAAAAATGACTATCTTCACACCTGGGAGACAAGCCTTCAGATCTAGAGTAACCAGTTCCATGTCCACAAGACCTATTTAGGAACATTTTTAAGTTGATTGAAAACATTTAAGCATACGTTCCACAGGAAAAAAATCTAATTATTTAAATAAACTGTGGGCAAATGTTGCTTATCTCTAGGTGAAAGCTATTTAGCCAAGCGCACTAAATGTATGGATCTGGTTTCCCTAATTAGTTTATTTTGAACATTGCTTCATCTAAAGCAGCGCTCTTGAAATGGCTGTCTTGATGACACAGTCTGAATGCAATGTTGTTTTACTAAGCAGTAGAGTAATTAAAGCTACATCATTAATTTGTAGTGACCATGGTCTATGAAGGAAATCAATATTTCATTTTAAGTGCACTCTGGTATTCCTAAAAGCAATTCTTAATTGGGAAATGTTTTTATTTCCACCTACAGTGCATAACATATAAATTGCCAGTATTTTCATGCAAAACAAGATATGATACATGCAAGAAAAGAAAGAAATACTCCATAGTAACCAATCAGATTCCAGCTGTCATAATGTGGAATGACAACAAGAATCTGATTGGTTGGTGTAGACAACACTTATATTTAGAAGGTTAGTTAATCTTTCTATTGCCTGTAATTTCTTCACAGCCCAACTGAGTCACAAAGATCTACAAAGCTCAAATATAGAGGCTCTGTAGCGATATTTGAGGTCCTGGTGTACTTAGATTATAATTTTTATAATAAAACTCAGCTTCTGAATTTGATTGCAAATATTTCTGCAGAAATACTGTACTCACTGTATGATTTCTTTCAATAATGGAACAGGCACTTACTCCAAACCTGCAGGGTCCCCCTGTATTACACTTCACATTGCAAAATAAAGTAAACAATAGCAAATGGAACAACATAAAAGCAGGAAAAGGATGATTGTTTCAAGATGTTGTCATATGCCAAGACTGAGGGACAATATCAGGTTTTTTGGAATAATTTAGGAAGGTAGATTTACTAAGCTGCGGGTTTTGAAAGAGTGGAGAGTTTGCCCATAGCAACCAATCAGATTCTAGCTGACATTCTCTAGAATGCAATAGTTAAATAAGATCTAGACTATCATTGGTTGCTATGGACAAACTCTCCACTCTTTTAAACCACACAGCTTAATAAATCTGGACCCATGTGTTTTTCTTTATTGTGCTTCACCTTTCTTTGAGAAAACAAAAACAGAGTATCCTCAGTAATGTGGTTTGCCGGTACGATGGTCTTCAATTTGAAAGACCCCCTGAATGCAGACTGTGGCAATTGCATTTAAGAAAGAGGCTGTAATGTGATTCCTGGAGTCGCGAAGAGTCATCCACCAAAAGGCAAGTTAGCTTACCTAACCCTACCCTTAAGCCTTGCCTAATCCTCCGTTTCCCACAGTCTAATCCTTACCTTCACCTTCTTTAGCCCTAACCTTAACCCTCCGTGCCCCGCAGATTAACCCTAACATTCCATCTCCTGCAGCTTAATCCTAAACCTTCCGAGCCCTGCAGCATAACCCTAATGTTTCCCTTAAACCTAACCTTAGCCCGCCACAGATTAACTCTAACCTTCCACCAGGTTGGATCCAGACTTAAGTAAGTGCTTGAAATGAGTTACTCCTGGGCCAAACCATGTTGATTGCAGGGGAGTCATATTTCATCTGTTGCAAACAGTATTAGAGTTGAGAGGTGAGGTTGCCTATCCCAAGTCTAAATAACAGTGTGATAGTAACAAGGGAAAAGTAAATAGTAAAGCTGGTCAGTATCTGTGTGCAGTGAGCAATTCAAAGATATTTCCCTGCATGCAAAGAATACAATTAACTTGACTCCCCCTGAAATCAACATGGTTTAGTAACTAATTTACTTAAGTCTGGATCCAGCCCATTATGTCAATTCCGTGCGGTCAGTTTGTAATTCACTGCCAATTTCCCAAGATGCAAATGCACGCGTATCCATGCGGCCCAAATAGGGACAGTTGGGAGGTAAGTCCTTATTATGATTTGAAGGACTTATATGAATATGTTCACTTAGGAACACTTAAAAACAATGTTATACAGATTATATTATCCCTATGTGCACATTAATACTCAAAGCTTCAAGTATTTATACTCAACTAGAATTTAGGTTGGACATATACGTATTGGTATCCAGGCAATTAACAGAACGGGTATTTATCATGACAATATATGAAATGTATACCAATGTACAGATGTCACCTTTGTTTGCATTAATATTCAGTATCTCTACCTAGAACATATTCCCTTTGCACTTCATACAATGCACTAATCAATATGTTTTTCTCTAATTTGAGAGTATAGAAAAACTCCTCCCTATTGTCTCGCACTCGCTAGAAAGAAACACTCCAGTGCGTATCTCAGAGAGGTTTGTACACCGCAATGTTATTGATGCTGTCAAACGTGTTTTCAAATACACTAATGTGAAAGCACAAAATCAATATATGTCCCATCCATAATGTGCCTTGTCATTACAAATGTCTTCCCCATTCAAGTCCCAATCAGTCTTCCCAAAGGCTTGTAATATCAAACAGAGCAAAGAAAAACAAAGAAAACACTTTATAAAGAAAACAAGGAATATGCTTCTGATTCTCTCTTTATCTGATGGATGTTTGCTTATTCTCTCATACCCCATGTAACCCTCCTGCAAAGCTAGATTTATGGATTAGGATGCCCTTTGGCATAACATATATGATGTCCCCTTCTTCTTCTTCCATCATGATGATTTATGTACTGGGAGACAAATTACAGAGGTCCCATGACTGAGCTTAGAGCCAAAATATGTTTCAGTGGCATCAGAGTGCTACCAGGCATAAAACTTATTTAGGAATAAAGGTCCGGATTCACAGTTACGTAGATTTCGTCTTACGTACGTTGTTTTAAGAATTGAGTTACTACATATGCGTAGTAGCTTATTTACGCCATCTACGTACAGAAATGGTACGTAGATAGAGTAAATAAGTTACTACGCATGTGTAGCAGCTCAATTCTTAAAACTACGTACGTAAAATGAAAACTACGTAACTGTGAATCCGGACCAAAATCATTATTTTCACATTTAGCCAGCTCTTAGTATAGTTTCTACTTATTCCTCCACAGCTGAAAAGGTCTAATAATATAATAGGACAGCATTCAGGTTTAGGGGAGAGTTGGGGTTAGGCTGCAGAGAGAGGAGGTTAATTTTAGGGGAGAGTAAGGGTTAGGCTGCAGAGAGGGGACGATTGAGGTTAGGGTTAAGGGAGGGTTAGGGTACAGGAAGGGGATGGTTAGGGATAGCCGTGCCTTGGCCAATCATTGCAGCAAAGTGACTTGTCGAAAGACAGATCACTCGAACCTGCAAACCACACCCATCTAAAGGCTATGTGAGCCCAGAGAGCCGGATCAAGTTCATGCTTATATTATATAATTACATATGATATATAAAAATGACCAGTAAAAATGACATCACATACATACCTACATACAACTAGAAAGACATCTAATCAGTGATTATTTAACAGGAATATGTTCTATTTTTTAATAGTAGATTTATTCTTTTAAATGACCACTAGTAGTAGTTATAACAGACTCCTGAATTTTTTTAAAGCTTAAAACATAAAGATGATATAAAGTTATTTCAGCTGTAAATTTTATACAAAGCAATGGGAACCATTCCACTTCATGAGCTCTTTACTATAAGATCTATTTATTAGACCTCTTGAAAAGCTATATCTTTTCAAGAGGTCTAATAAAGTGATTTATTACATTGCTGACATCGGAATCAATACAATACTAACCAAGTCTGGCTACAATGGCCGGATTAGAAGACATGAACAAGGCTTAACCACTTGACTACTAAGAGCAAGTACAGCTCGTCTTTTACAGTACCCTCAAGTATTCCTGGACGTGCCTATAGACATAACCACAAGTATCAGGCTGAGAACTACAGCAGATAAAAGAATTACAGATTATTTGTTGTGCTTTATGTATGACCTCAATTCCGAACACAACAGGACAGAGGTTACTAAGTCTCCATAGAACAAGCACTCTATTTATTGCAGTATTAAACAATGTCATATCAAAAGCGCATTGGGAAGATTACAGTGTAGATAAAATGATATACCACTTTAGCTGTAAACAAAATTGCCTTGAACAAGACTACAATTCACAGACAGAGGATTTACTAGGATGGAAAAGACAGGTCTGACATAGTGACACCTGGGTCTAGACAGACAAAGGACAAAGATTTTATGAAGCCTACACTTCCCATGCCCTCGTAATGGTCCAGTTTTTGTATCATTGTTATGTGTCGTATTCAAGCACTGAAAGCAGTAGTTAACCTACTTTTTTATTAAATTATCAGTATTTTTATCCTAAAACTTTTTGTTTTCTTCTATGAATTTCAGAGTGTCAGGTTCTAATTACATTGGGGTAGATCCAGATCTACGAACTTTGGCCGTTTTACACCTACCAAACCCTACCTTAACTTTACACAGCATAATTACTGATGTACGTATAGGCCTCACGTACTTACGAGCCTAAGCACGCCCATACTGTACGATTTAAATGCCTCACCCCGCCTCCGAAGCATAATTACGGGAGTCGTATGGCTGGCGCGTCCCTTCGTGCATTGTTACGCTGCTGATACGTGACTGGGCCGTGTGCTATGAGTTACGTGGCGTAACATCTGCCGTGCGCATGTGCAGTAAATACTCATGTGCGATTTTACGTCAGCAGCTAGCGTAAAATCGCTTGCGTACATAGGTCTGGATCTGGCCCATTGCAATTATTTGCAATACCAGAACCAGACGTTAGAAGGCCAAGACATGCCGAGAAGGATATGCTTCTTAGGAGCAGAGAGTATGTGATACTAATATTATGCAATGCTAGCCTATACACATATGTAGAATGTAGAAATTAGATAAGAAGTACCAACTAACTTGCCTAAAAGAGGGTTATAACATAATAATATAGCCGGCTCTGTTGCTTTCGGGGTATATGGGTCTTAGCACAAAATCAGCTACAAGGCTGACTGCAGAAGTGCCTGTTTTGACCTGTCCATTACAACAACAATCAAGATAGGGGCTCCTGGATACCTGCTGAAGTTTATCAAGCAATAAACACCAGCAGAAGTTATTATAAAGCAATAAACATCAGCCGAAGCTAAGCAGCATTCATATATTTTGAATTTATTCTTAATAACATTTTATAGTTATCTCTTGGTATTAATGTAACCCTCAAGTTTCATCGGGAACAAAGGGTAATGGGGAACTTTGGCAAAAACATCAATAAGTGATGGATCTCCGAAAACCCGAATACTGGCAGTGAACCCATCATGTTTGTGATATAAATCAGTTTAGAAAGAAAAACTTTTGTTTTTAATGAAAGTGGTTGGGCAATTATAGAAAAATAGGACCGGATTCACAGATCTGCGTGTGTGGGAGCGGACAGATCCACACCTTACTCACCCGTCCTGCCCCTACCCCGTCCCCCCATTTTTAGTACCTTATAGCGCTTACGAGTGCCATAGGGCTACCTTATCTAACCGTGCAATGTCTGCATAGACCTTGCCTCTACCCGCCTTTCCACTCGCCCTCCCCGGCTACTCTAAATCCCTCCCCCTCCCACCTCTACCTAATCACTCCCAAGGCGGCATTACGCCACCTCTTTCTACTGAAAATACTAACTGGTACGTAGATTGCGTAAATGTGCGCATGTGCGCATGTGTAGTAGGTAATTTACTTAAGATCCGCCCCTAAGAAGCGTCTGCTTCTTGGGTGTAAATCCGGTCCATAGTGTGTTAGGCTCCTCAGGAGTTAGTCCAAACTGTACAGACTGTTGACTGTTTGTCTTCTGAACAAAAACTGAGCGCTCCATGTTTCTCTGTCATAAGTTCCAAGTTTCCTAGAAATTGTGTTAACCACCAGGACTTTTTTTTTTGCCATTTAAATGTTGAAAATGTTGTTTTACCCCACTCAAGAAGTGTTAGAAGCTTTACTTTGGAAGCCATGTTGAAAACCAAGATAAAAATTGGGTCCCTCATTTTTGTTTTATTAATTGTATCAGAGTCCTCAAAGGTTGGTCAAAGGGTTCTCGGCACATGGATTTCGCTCATTTGGAGGATCACTGTATGGACGGTTGTCCTATAAACATTTCAGGCATCGGTTCTAAGTCAAAGCACACTGTGACACTGTAATTTACCTTCTACCAAAAAGACTGCCTAATAGTGAAGAAATGCCTATGCCAAAGTCTTATATAAAAGGTCAAACTAAGTGATGACTAGACATAGGATTATATGTATTTGCATGTTTGCATATGCAAATGTATAAAACGCTATTTTTATAGCGTTATTGCATATTTTAGTACTTTTTCATTGACAGTGCTTATTTCAGTAGTTAAACGTGTTAGGCGTGTTGTATTACGCGGGAACGGTGGCAGGCCGCAGACAGTGACGTGGGCGTAC
>WWET01001471.1:173937-186111 GCA_011038615.1 Limnodynastes dumerilii
TATACATACACACAAACACACACACACACATACACACACACACACACACACACATCTACATATATACACACACACACAGTTTATACACATAAACATATAGAATTTTTTTTATAGGGAGGTAGCAATCTGCAAAATGTGAGGTTACTTCCTATTCCATTATGAAACATAACAATAACGATTTAACCGTTCATAGCATACATTGTTATCCATATGGCAGAAAAAGAATATGTTAAAGTTATAAAGTTATACCGCATATAACGCTTTATACTAAGGGTTATAAGATTATGAGCAGGACCCTCCACTCCTATTTTTGCCCAGTATTGATTCCTAATATTGGGTTAAGATTGGATGGCTCTGGTTATTTGCTGGGGCTATATACAAAAACTGAAAATAATAAAAAAAAAAACGTTAAATCCCATTTAGCTGTGGTTCAGTGTGAAAATGTAAGTGGATTGTCATAGGGATAAAAATTCCAATCACATCCACATTTCTGAGGTGACACACAAGCATTTGGCCATCAAACGCCATATAAATCCATCTCAGTCATATATCCTCTGCCTTGTGCCGCACATCACTTCAGCATGTCCATTATTCTGAATGCTACAAAACCCAGTCTCTTCCTCTGAAAAGCAAAATGATCGGATAATATGTAGCAGCTAAAGGAAAGCATTAAACTGGTTCAGGTGGTTGTGAGGCATATTTATGTAAGTATTGTGTGTTGGTGACAGGAGCACATTCATTTAAACACAATTAAAATTCACACAGTTCATACATTACGCTTTTATATTATTCCTATGATTATTATTATTCCCATTACTGGTATTAGTTTTATTATTTTGTTTTGTACTGTATATGGTCAAAATCCTTTAAAATATTATTATGTTTATTTTATTTAATTTTCAGCTGAATTATGTGGAGTACATTCTATATTTCCACTACCTTATCTCATATCAGGGCAGATCGGTGCTTAGGGTGGTATAGAGTGGAATTCCATACCCAGGGTCGGTGCTAGGGTATTAGGTGCATCCCTAAGGGAAGGGGAGAGGAGGAGGGTACTCTGGGGATTGGCTGTGCTGCCTCAGCCTTCCTGTCATACAGACAGTGTGACAGGCGCTGCAGTGCAGCAATAGGGGGTTGCCGATTGCTATTTAACCTCATGCTTCCTGAGCCTGTCACTGGCTCAGCAAGCACCTTATAATGTTCAGCAGCAATATGTTTATCCAATATTACTGCGCTGAAGCGTCTGTCACACTGTCTGTATAATAGGCAGGCTGAGGCAGTGATGGGGGCGGCTCTGCGCCGGGCCCAGTCCATACCCTTACTTCTCCTACTGATTCAACTGAAACAATAAAAATAAAATCATTAATTTGTATTATTTTCTGTGTTTCCATTCCACCTCTTCTAAAAGATCACACCCCCACTTCTAAATTTCCACTTCCACCAGTGGTGCAGATGATACGAATAAGGCTCTATGAAAACACGATAACCGTGATTAAACTGTATAAGTCATCAGCTTGAAGGACTAATTAACAGCCTTAGGAGTGCTTAAAGGGCACTTTTTCCATTCATTACTCATTTAAACTGACTTTCTAATTACAGGTCAGCCAAGAGTGTTTACCTTTAAATCCATGTTATGAAATGAGACAAGAGGTTGGAGAGAATAACAGGCATGACGAATATATATCCGATTATATTACAGCAATGCTAACAATGGAAGTTTATACACACTTCTCTGAAGATGCTGTTTTGTGTGGGCCCGAGTCTATGGTTTATGCAGAACCCCGATGGCCCGGAGCTCAGAGCTGGGGATATACATACAAATGGATGGAGATAGAGGATAAGGATGTGGAGAGTCCAAACTTGCCCCTAATCTGCATCATTATGAATTCAAGCTGTTTACGCATAGCCTTTAAAATTTACAGGATGTTGCCATGTGGTTTTATGCAAAAACCATTGTACTACAGCTGCATGGAGACAGACAGCAATGTCCAGCGGTCTCCAATGTAGAAAGCGGAGGCGATGCGACTCCTCGGGCTAGTTGTACCAAGCTGCGAGTTTGAAAAAGTGGAGATGTTGCCACAACCAATCAGATTCTAACTGACATTCTATAATATGTAGTAGGAAAGTGAGCTAGAATCTGATTGGTTGCTATAGGCAACATCTCCACTTTTGAGAATGCTTGAGAGTGTCAGCTGGAATCTGATTGGTTGCTATGGGAAACATTTCCGATTTTCCGAACCCGCAGCTTAGTAAATCTGGTCCCAAATGTCCATTCTTGAAGAGACAAACAATAACAAAGCAGGTGGACTGTAAATTATTTCATATGGTTGATTTTTTTGAACCACTTGAGGTTTCATATTGCATCATTTTTGGGTAACTCCACCAGCACCTATACATTGCAATGTTGGCCTTGCAGGTGACAGGGGCTATGTTACTATAATAGATGTTGAGGTAATTAAGGCTATAGTCTATTTCCCGTTCATGGACCAGCCATGGCCTCAGATCATTTCTTTTAATAGAATTCAAATCCTTGACTAAAGGTGCATGCACACTATAAAATGATCTGGCAGATATCTGAAAGGTCTGGCAGTTGGAATGGAAATCTGGTAGTGGATGAGAGCAAATAGTATTGTCAGTTGCTCTCATTCATTACCACATTTTCATTCCAACAGCCAAATCTTTCAAACATCTGCCAGATAATTGTATAGTGTGTATGCACCTTAAGTCACAGTATGAGTGGACAATAGACATTGGCGTATATATAATGGGTGCATGGTGTGCATTGCACATGGGCCCCTCAAAACAGGGGGCCCTGTGGCACACGCTCTGCACCAAAATCTATGTTTTTACAGTAAATATGCATATGAGCAGGGGAGAGGGGTGCTGCGGGGGGAGGTCTATGGGGATGGGGGCCCCCATCTACAAATCCTGCACTTCTTAAAAGGCCCCTAGCAATAGACTGGTAACGGACTTCAAAACAAAGCCGTGATGGGAATTTTTGGAGATTCAGTAAGCCATAGATTGCATCCTGGAATAATTATTGCTGCAGTAATTGGTGCACTTTCCTGTTACCTCAAGTCTGTGGCTAAATGCTGCAAGATGTAATATACTGCGTTGTCTGAATAACAGCAGAAGGAATTGTTTGGACAACTTAAAGCATATACAATACAAATAAAAATAAAACATTATCAATCAGCAGATCCAGATGTAGGTCAGCTTCAGCCAATCATCTAATCCTTTACTATTTTTTACAAACATTCAATACTCTTGAAAATGATAGGATGGGATCCAGTATTTGAAAATAAGACTAAAACAGATGGAGGGCCGTATTCAGAGATCCCTTTTCAGGGCCAGTTCCGTGCGTATTTTTAGGTACGTTTAAACTGTGCATTCGTTGTAACTTTATTTACGTAGTTCACATAGACTATACGTGCGAAAGTGCCTCCCGGATGGCCTTGTGAATCGCACGTTGGCACATACGTCCGGATCTGCGACGTAAAAATACGCACGGGAGAATTTAAATAAAAATGGGCAGGGGGGAGGCATTTAAATGAAGGAAAGTGGGCACGATTATCAGGATACGCACGGACGGAGGACACATACGCACGGGACTGCACGCGGAAAGTTACAGGTGGTCTATGGAGGCGCAGGTCTCCGAGAGCATGGCCGAGAGAGGGGAGTGTCATGGGTGTGAGGGGGTTTGCCCTGCACCGTGCGTGCGTATATTTGCGGGCCGATCTAGACACGGATCTCTGAATACGGCCCGGAAAGTTACAACGGTGCAAACATGAGTTGTAGTCATTACCGTTAAGACAAAGTCTTGCAAACAGTATTAGAGTTGAGAGGTGATGTTCCCCAGTTTCAAAGTAGAGTTGGCCAGTATCTGCGTGCATGAAATTCAATATGGTTTTGCTCAAGTGTAACTTTCCACCTATATTCCTCTTAGTTTCACAGTCTGGATCAAGTCCATAGTCACTAAAATGTGTTATTAATACTAGATTCTTATATCAGATAAACCATTCTGAATATTTAACAGATAATAAATAACAAAAACGAATAAAAACGATAGCAATAAAGAACATAAACGTAATATTATTACCACATTTTTGTTATATTGTTATAAACATAAAACTGTTTATCCTGATTGCAATACATTAATATTCAGTCATAAATACTGCTACATTTTATGTTCTGCACAAATATTGAGTCCTTTGAAACGATTTCTCGGCAGCATGTATTCAGATCAGATATTCAGTGAAATATGAAATGCTGAAAGGCGTGAAATGAATGCAGTAAACAACTCACCATTGCAACCATCAGGGTTCATTCAAAAGACTGTTGGTAAACAATGATGGTCAACACTGACACCCACTCCCTGTAGCACAGTGTATTGTGTACAGTTCTCAAATGAATTTCTGCAAATTGTAGGATTTTACCCACCGGTAACGCTTTAGAACAACGCCATTGCATGTCAGAAAGTATGGACCGGAATCACAGATCCGTTACTTAAAAGTACGCAATTATACACACGCACGCAGCAAGGCAACACTCATGACACCTCTCACATGGACGGGTAATCGGTGACTTATGCCTCTATAGGGCATCCTTATCCCTATGTGTGTACTTACGTGCTTATGTTTACTAATGTACGCGCATCCCTTACTCACTGCGGGCCGTATTCAGAGATCCATCTGGCGATTGGTCCGCAAATATACGCACGTACGGAGCAAGTTACACCCACCCTTGCTAATCTGTGCCCACGGAGACTTCCGCCTCCATAGACTAGTCGTAACTTTCCGTGGCCATTTCCAAGCATATGTGTCCTCCGTCCATGCGTATCTTTATAATCGTGCCCACTTCCCTTAATTTAAATGCCCCCCCGCCCAAATTCCTCCATGTGTATTTTTCCATGTCCGATTCAGAAGTCCGTCCACTAGGCACTTCCGCATGTATAATCTACGTAAACAGCATATAAAAAGTTACTAGACATGCACAGTTTTCAGTCCCCAAATATGCTTATGCCCTGGACCCCTCAAAAGCAAATTCAGCCTTGCCCACAATGGTCATAATAAAGAAAGAGATCATCCCATATTCTTCTCAGCCCTCCAGATCATCATCTATAATCTGCATTCAGAATAAATTCACCCTGGCCTCAGAACACATTGCCCATGCATGACCGCTCTGTCACCTGTGAGCAGTCAGTGTATCAGAGAACTGGCGTACTGTGAGATGCAGCGGAGTGGCAGGCACAGCAAGGTGCCATGGAAATTAGATTGGCATCCTGGCAGCAATGACTCCTGTCAGATATTCCTCAAATACGCTCTGCAAATAGAAAGTCACCGGGCGTCTTTTCTTTCGTTTTTTTGCATAATTTTAAACCTCATCATTTATTTTACATATCACATCTGACCAGTGCCTAGTTTGTAATAACAATGTGGCTTAGGTTGGTAAATAATGATCAAACATGCTAATTGTACACTTTATATGATCAATATTGCAAGTAAATAAAAACAAATGGTAAGAGACTCTAAAATGGTCATAATGGGGGTAGATCCAGAACTACGTGTGCCGTACAATTATTCGCGGAGCGTATTTTCGTGCGCGTAAATTCGCTACACTCCCCTCGGCACACCCCTTGCACGGACGTATTTTGTCAAGATACGCTTTCCAAACAATACCTTAACTTTTTCCAACGTAACCGCTGTCATACGCACACGTACATATGGCCAACACGAATTTACACAGCTAAGCACGCCCATACTGTACACTTTAAATACCACCCCCCGCCTACTTCATGTATTTCAGACATATTTTCGAGTCCTACTTCACGTAAAACGCACGTATTGTTGACTAACGTAAATTTGGCACGCCCACACGTAAGTATTTACGTGAGACATACGTGAATCACCCATACGTTCAAAATTACGCTACGTGTATGTGCGTATTTTCTATGGTGCGCATGCGCAATGCGTTCAAAACAGCGATTTTACGTCTCCACCACGCGTAAATTCGCTTCGAAGCGTTGTTCTGGATCAGGCCCAATATAAGTAATTTATTTAACATCATAGGTACAAGAACATACACACACACACACACACACACACACACACACAGTAACATATACTTACTGGTCTATTTATTATTTTTACCATTACGGTATTTATTATTTACAACATAAATATTCAGCTCAAATGAAATCACAATAGGGATAAGCACATTACTAGAGTAAAGGGGTCTGATCCAGACTTAATAACGACAGGCAATTTTTGCATACAGCATTCGTAAATCTGGCTGTGGGAACGCTCTGCGCAAGTGCGTGGCAGATGTTACTCGTAGTAACTCTGATCGTATGTAACTTGTGCGTAACTCCGTACGAGCCCATCGCTACGCAAGCCGAAATTTTGCATTTAAATTGTACAGTATGCGCTGGGTTAGACACTTAGGTACAAGCCATTACGTATGCACAGAGATGCGCAAGGAAAAGTTAAGAGGCGAGTGCCAGGGGGAGGGCATTGGGCCAAATTCACAGATCCATTTTCGAGGGGAGTTGCGTGCGTATTTTTAGGATTGGATCAACTGCACATGCTTAGTAACTTTATTTACGTACTTTACATAGACTATTTACACCTAACCGCCTAACGGACGTACATGTGAATCGCACTTGGGGACATACGCACGGAAATCCGACGAACAGGAAGATTTACATAAAAGTGGGTGGGGGAGGCATTTAAGTGAACGTATGGAGGCGCGGTTATAAAGAATCGCATGGACGGAGCACATATACGCCCGCAAGTACACACGTAAAGAACAGAGTCCTGCAAGTCCTCGACAGCACGTCCGTGAGAGGGGAGTGTCAGGGGTGTTGGTGGGTGTTTCCTGGCTCCGGCTGTGCGTATAATTGCGTACATAAAAAAAACAATACGGCCCATTATCCTTAGTAGTGCGTAGCTTTGGTACACACGCGTATGTAAAACGACCTTAAGTCTGGATCAGGCCCAAGGACAGTAAATCTACCATAATGGTCTGGATCCAGAGTCTGGAAGTAAGAGCAAATCAGGTGGAAAGTTACACCTGGGAAAATCATGTTGAATTTCAATAGCAGCCATATTCCCAGTCATATTTTTAGAAAGGCCCCCAGCTGTGGTAGCAGTGTGGGTACACCCTAATCATTAGTAGTTGCAAATTAAAATCTTTGATGCAGTTTCATGTACAAGTAAAGCTGTGTACACACCACTGGGCTGATCTAGAGGGGCACAGAAATCATAACACAGCACAGGCGCCGTAGATGCATTTGTAAAAGTGGGGCACAGATCGATGTCTTTGCATTGCAAGCAATTACGTTGTGCATGAGTATGTAATGCCGACTGTAAATGGAGGGTACGAATACTGCGAGTGTGCCGGAATGTAAATGTCAGAAAATAATAGCAAGCCATGTTTAGAATTTTTAATTAAAAAAATAAGATTTTTTAAAATTATTTCTGTATGTAGAAACGATTTAACATCCGCGCAATACTTCACAGCGATTTCTGACCCTCTGTAATATGCTCGAAGTCTCACATCCTAACGCAAGGGTCAGAATTTGCTCATGAAAGGCGGGTCCGCTACACTTACATTGACCTGGGGCTGGTACAAATGTCCATTTTCATGCCTGCTTTCGATTCAGGATCGGACGCACTTTTTGAGCTCGCCCCCCCTCCCTTCAGAATACCAGCCGCCACAGCTCGAGTTGCACCTGGGTCTAAATTGGCCGCGACTGCGAGCTCTTCAGTTCTGAGTATGTGCAGTACAGAATAGGGCGAGAAATGTCCCGTCAGTTGGCGTATTCTCCCCACTGAATCTGCCTCTACATGTTTTTCATGCACTTATTGTGCAGATCCCATAAGAAACTAGTGTATGAAACAATATGTTAGTAGTGTGTTTGCTCCCAAAATCACGCAGACTCATTTATAAAGACATTAGATTGTTTGATTAGATTTTCAAAAAGTTCTATTACTGATCAATGCGCAAATCCCATATAGTTACCATAGACTTACTAGAGAATCAGACCCGCCAACATGACCCATTCCATTAGGTACAATATAAGCCGCTCCTGAGATTCCAACTGTCACTTACCTGGTTTAAAAGAATTAACTGATATTTAAAAAACTATTTGCCTCTTCAACACAGGCGGTTACCACAGTGACCTACAGTTGGAAGCACAGGAGCAGAGATTTTTGTACCTAATGGAATGGGTCATGTTGGAGGGTATGGAGAATGTCAGCTAGAATGCGATTGGTTGCTATTGGCCACATCTCCACTTTTCTAAACCTGCAGCTTAATAAATCTGGCCCCATATAATCATATCAGTTAACAGCCATTTTCCTTTAACCTTCTAAATAAATATTTCCCCTTTATTTTATATTAATATCATTAAACTTTATATTATTTTAGATTTTATTTCTCTTACTTACAACAAACAACAACAACATTTTCTTTACCCACATAACCATATCATTTCTGACTAGAATATCGGTCACAATTTTTTTGGCAGCTCGCCAACATGCATTCCTTCCAAATTCTGTTTTCTTGCTTAAATAAACATCCAATCAAAAATAAATATAGCCTCAGAGAGCGCAAATGTTGGTGTCTCCAAGCCAACGTACCTCGAAGACCCTTGGGAACAGCAGCGAGATGAAGAGAGAATCAGCCTCATTCAGACGTCAGCTTGAAACCACTAAGGGCCTGTAATCTCTAACAAAAGAGCATTTACATCTCCATTAAATAGCCAGACTTGTCAGCTACTTAAGAGCCAGTGAAACAGTAGTCAGTGTGTAGCTTTTATCTGTAAAATATTCACATGGCAGTTAAACGTTGCATAGGTTAAAAACTAAATTTAATATAAATCCTTTAAGTCCATTCTTGGCCAGAGCTTCTTAATATCAAATCAGGGAAATTTAATATAAGGATAACACCAGGTTTACTATTATATTAAAAACAACCTGAAGCAAACATTCTACAGCTGGATGACGGTCTAATTTCATGGTATCTCAGGTTACTATTTCATTTACAACCAGAAATAAATAGATTTTAATCAGTAATTAACAATGTCACTGGTTCCTACCAAATACAGGTTGCACATTGGTTTAGGCCGCCACAACTTACTCCAATACTAAGCCCTGGAGGGAAGCCATAGATTACTGCAAGGGGTGGGGCTTAATGCTGCGATGGATGACATCATCAAGTCCTGGGCGGGGTTGATTACATTTCTTTAGACCGCGCTTACGCAATCTACGTACAGAAATGGTACATAGATAGAGTAAATAAGATACTATGCATACGTAGTAGCTCAATTTTTAAAACAACGTACGTAACAAACTACGTATCTGTGAATCCGGAACTTAATACCTAGATGATTTAAACCCGAGAAATCTGTTTTAGACAATCATAAAGAGCAGAATCTATTTCTGTCACCAGTATTTTCAGGAAAGGAAGTAGGAGTATGACATTCTGCACATAAAGTGTGTTTTGCTCTTCATTTACATTTATTATAGACATGACAGAGTGGTACCATATTGCCTGTCTGACTTCACGCAATAAGAGCACGATCTACATATCAGCCAACTCTGTATTCAGATGAAAACACAGGTGAGGGCTGAGACACAATCCCACCTACAGACAAGCTGGGAATCTATTTGAGGCTCCTCTTTACAGCATAAGAGGGCTTCTGTTTAGCATGTGACACAGTATACGGCTTGTTTACCTTCATCTGACACCATAACTCCACAATCCCTTTCCTATGTGGCTGAGGCTGAAGTGGACATTTAGAAGTGGCAGTATGGAAACAGAAAAAATAATAGAAGTGAATAAAGGTTTATAGCTTTTCAACTTAATCAGTGCCTTGTCCTGGTGTCTAGAAAAGGATTAGCAAGCATGCAGCCTGCATTGCAGTTCAAAATACAAGGGGTTGTGTGTTCTTGGGGTTGAACCAGGGTTAGGGAAGCTATAGATTTCTGCAAGGGGGCGGGCTGCAAATATTAGTGTGCCCACGTGAGGTATATATACTACCCTCTGGGTAAAAGTTCACAACAGCTATCGCTGCCCGTACCTTATTAATACAAAGATTGGAATTTCTTAGTGCTAAGAATATTACTCATGTGGACTATCTTTCCAAGACCTGGATATTATTGGGACTGACAAGCACATTCCTATTTCTGAATTCAACTCTATATCAAGGCATTATAGGTGGTTGTCTGAGACATCAATTTTAAAATCTATAAGTGTTTTTTTAGAACCTTCGGCTGCCCGATCAACAGCCGTATGTTTTGATTTTATTTATTTATTTTTGTGCAGACTGACTGTTATTGCTTTATGCCCTAAAACTATTTTTATTTATCCAATTAAATGTGTTTTTTATTAATAAATGCTATGTTCAGTCTCTAACAGCACTTCTTTAGTTTTCTTTTTAATAGTAATTAAGGGCTGGTGGGGCTTGCGGGAGCTTTGTCGGCTCTCCCGGGACACCAGGAGTACTGCCCAAATTTCAGGAGTCTCCCGGATATTCCGGGAGAGTCGGAAACCCTGGGTTAGGAGCAACAATTTAGAAAAATTCAACAAATACAAGCTATGTATCATTATGAAGGGTACATTACCTTTCTGCATTCAGAGAGAACATTTGGAGTTTAGTGCACAAATATGGGACAGACTTCATTTTAAACTGTAAATTAGGGCTAGATTTACTAAACTGTGGAAAAGGAAAAGTGGAGATGTTGCCCATAGCAACCAATCATATTCTGGCTCACACTTTCCTATTACATACTAGAGAATGTCATCTAGAATCTGATTGGTTGCTATGGGCTACATCTCCACTTTTCCAAACCCGCAGCTTAGTAAATCCAACCCTTAGAGTTTAGAAAGAAAACTTCACCTCTGAACTCTTATTATTGGCACATTGGGAATTTAGCTCATCCGGCAATGCAAATGGTTTTGCTCAGGTGCAGATTTGCTCCTTATTTTATGTTGCACAATTGTAAGATTTAGCCCCCTTTACTTCATATAAAATGCACTTATATGTAATGCTAGGTGCACACAATCCAAAATCTTGTCAGCAGCAGTAACAATTTAAAGCCATGACCTGCTTAACAATGCCCCCCCCTGCCCCCCATCCCTAGCACACAACTCTCTAGTTTCCTGTGGATCGGTTTACAAATTGTTCCCATAAGTCTTTGCAGTGATATGGTCACCCACAGGATGGCCTTATACAGAAATTTGAATGGCAATTGTCGCAGTGAAGATCATGTGTCATATATACAGATGTTTCTCTCCAGACATTGGGACATTGCGGATCGGAAAAATGAGGAACTCCCAAAAATCAGTTCACGAGATGTAATCAGGGTTGCCTACTTTTAAAAGCTTCACTCCAGGATCTCCATAGATGCATGCAGGGAGCGTGTCGTAACGGCGCGATTTATGCAAATTGCTTAATTAAGCCACACCCCTTGCCTATCAGTTACCCCTTTTGAGGTCTCATAGGGATGGACGTGGGGCTAGATGATACAATTTGCGTCATCAAGTCCCTCCCTGTCCCTAGCAACACAGTAAACTAGTTTCATGGAAACCACGAACCTCAAGTCCCTTGCGGGAGATTTGCCGGCTCTCCCGGGGTACCGGGAGAGTCGGCAACTATGGGACAGTACACACTGGTAAGAGGTCTCATGTGACCTGCCCAAAATACACACACGCCTTTAATAAAGCAAATGGGGACCTGACTTTTGATTTTGGCGTACATAAAATATACATCTGTATACATTGTACAATCAATGTCAAATAATGTGTTGCAGGCAAAGCTTTACCTATGATTACATGGCTATAGTACTGGGTGATTGCTGCTCCTCTAATCTACCAATGCACTCTGTATTATGTGACTTCCTATCTCTGGTGTTACACGGCTGCAGATAAGGAAGGCCTTTCTAACAGCAGATCTTTACATGTCCTGCTCCAGGCACAGTGAACTGAGAGCAGCTGCTGCTGGGAATTCAGGCTCCAGAGACTCCTCTCCTCTGCAATTTGCTGTGTTTCTTTGCTAGAGACAAGCTCTCCTGCAAGATATCTGTAAAATGAGCTGCACTTTCCCCAGTCCTGTAATAACCACCATATAGAGAAAAGTGAATGTCCATTATCAACATCTTCCCTGCTGGA
>WWET01001471.1:186182-209798 GCA_011038615.1 Limnodynastes dumerilii
CATGTAAATTGTACAGCAAAGGCTTGGATATGGCTTAAGGAAGGGTCCAGGTGGTGGATCTCCAACCTACCCTGCTCTACTATATGCGGGGTTGTGGATCACCAAATCCGTACGTTAGCCGCCGCAGAGGCAAACGGAATTCAGCCCTAACTGTGAATCAGGTCCTACATGCCCTATAGTAAAGCTATAACGCTCTTTATTAATCCTTAATTTGTCTCATAGTAACTCCCATAAGAGGGCTCTATATTCTGCACAATATAAGTCTCCCCTAATTCTCCTTCTATCCTCCATAGCTGTAGATGTGTTCTCCCCTCTCCACTGGTCCCATCTCCCCAATGCTGCTGTGATGTAGTATCGGAAACTCAGGACCAGAATGGTGGAGCATGGAGAGCGCTTCTATAGGCTGTCACGCATTCTCTCTCATGCATCTGGGAGACTGCAATATTAAGGGAGTCTCGGTAAGTATGTGTTAGTGAGATCGCCCTGATCATAATTGTAATGTCAGTATAGGGGCAACGTGTAGACTGTGGCCAGTATAATACACACACACTATATATATTTATTACCTTTTTTACAGGTGAACACGTAACCCCCATCCAATACCCAAACATGTGTAGCGTATAAGAGGGTAACAAAGACGTTCTATACGCAGTATCCCTTGGATTTTACCTGGCCATCATAGAGAATGAGGACTATTTTTGTATTATAATGATATTTCATCCAAGAGTAGTTAATAATTTATCACTGTCATTAACCAATGTTTGTAACATTAATGTTCCCCTGGAACCGATCAATCACTTTTCAGCTGTTGCAAACCAGAAGCATCAGAAGTTCCATCCCTTCTCCCCCCCCAAAAAAATGTGTAAAGGGTCACAAACTATGACATGAAAACGTGTTTTCCGCTTCCTTCAAAACTCTCCTTCGGAAACACAAGGATATGAATCTCATGAATAATGTCTCTTTCCTGTTGCTTCCTCATCAGGAAATAGTAACGCTCTCAACCCTTCACGAGCCAAGAGCAAGCATCGAGCGACAGACAGGGATAGAACTGCAAGGCTGAGCGACCAGGTAATGGTCCAACTGCTATCTAATAAATTCCATAGGTAGTCTTTCCAAAACTGCATATAATGTGAATATAACTGTATATGAAAAAATAAAAGATGTGCACCAGTATTTTACTATCTCAGATTGTTATTTTTCCCATAGTACTCCATACTCTCTGCATTTTTATGTTATGGCTGCAGCTGAAAATCTGTGCGGCCCACACGATACAGCCGCCAGCTGAACGGTGGCCAATGAGAAAATTGCTATCGGGAATGGGTACCGATTTTCTACCAATAGCGAAACAGCTGCGGTTAGGGATTAAGCAATAGGTTAGGGTTAGGCTGCAGGGGCACAGGGGGTTAGGGTTAGGGCTGAAAACGTGAACGGTTATGGTTAGGGATAAAGGGGAGGTTAGGCTGCGGGAAATAAAGGGCTAGGGTTGAAGGGGTACAGAGGGAAACAAAGGGTTTGGAAGGGTTAAGGGTAGGGTTTATGGAAGGCTCACCTTTTTGCAATACAACTACAGGAGCTGCACAACCGCCACCACATTCAAAACTGGAGATTGCTGGAAATTGCTGACAGTCGCTTTCAACTAGCCACATGATTGATGGTCTTTCAACCATTGTACCAGCAAACCACATCCTTATTTCAAAGACAGCCTCAGTACTGGAGAAACCATGGTGCTGCTCCAGAAACAGGAGATGCAAATTTGCACTAGGATAAACCATGAGGGGTGCAAATAAATTCTATTTATTACGCGCTGGGAAAGCACAGTCTGATTTTGTTTATTGCACACAAATACTGAACAGCTAAGTTTGTAAACTTTAAGTGCTGTTAAAATCTAGAATTTGAAGGCAGATAAGAACCACTTGGCTCTGTCCAGGAATCAAACTCAAGACCTGAGCTCTGTGAAGCACAAGTGCTAATCACTCAGCTACCGTGCCGCCTATATGTCACCTATCAATTCATTCTATTGAATATTTAAAATTTCCCTCCCCTGCAATTTAATATGGTTTAGCCAAGGTGCAGATTAGCTCCTCTGATTGCTGTTACTCCCAACTCTGCATCAGCCAACATGTTTATATCTTTTAAGAGGCTGCATTTCAAACACATTACAGCTGCTAGCTGCTATTTGTAATGGGAACCTATTTCGCTGTTCCCAATAGCTACAGGCTGCAGCAACTGTACATTAGGGTTAGGCTACAGCGGATAAATGGTTAGGGCTAGGCTGTGTAGCATGGCCAGTTAGGGTTAGGCTGCGGGGCATGGAGAGTTAGGGTTAGGCTGCGGAGCATGGAGAGTTAGGGTTAGGGTTTGGCTGTGTAGCATGGTCAGTTAGGCGTTAGGCTGCGGAGCATGGAGAGTTAGGGTTAGGCTGGAGGGCATGGAGAGTTAGGTTAGGCTGGAGGGCATGGAGAGTTAGGTTAGGCTGGAGGGCATGGAGAGTTAGGTTAGGCTGGAGGGCATGGAGAGTTAGGGTTAGGAAAGAGTTAAGTTTAGGGTTAGAAGGCTGGAGGGCATGGAGAGTTAGGGTTAGGAAAGAGTTAAGTTTAGGGTTTAGGGTAAAACACTTACCTTTTGGTGGATGACTCATCGCTCTTCCATGAGTCACATTGCTCTTTACAATGCAGACTGCCGTCAATTGCCAGTAGTCTGCATTCAGCTATAGTACAATGGTCTTTCGAAATTAAGAAATATAAATAAACATCCTACATTGATTACTCTATGATTTCCAGCTCATACAGAGGCTTTGGAGTTGAATGTGAACACGGTGAAGTTGTGTGTTTGAGTATGTGCCGAAATCAGGCCCAAGCAAATTCATGCAATTCGCAGGTTTACATAATCTAGAGATCTGCTACTTTGGAACCAAAAGATAGATGTAGGCGGACTTCTGTTTGACTAAGATCAGCATTAACACGTTAAGACTTAGTACATTAAAAAAAACAACACATTGTTACAGTGTCAGACATATTTGCAGATGCAAAATCCTAGTGTAACTACTAAAATAATGACACGTCAGTAGCTGATAGATTGTATAACATGTTGCAACTCATAATCCAGACGCCAATGTAAACATAAACAGCTAACGAGCTTGTAGATGCCGTACGATTTTATATCCACGTCCATGTTCACATTATTTAACATGTCTACAAGCGACCTCTGTGCGGAGACTTCCAGGAACCATCAATATTTGAAGCATGATTTGTGCTTTCATGTGCAGAGTTCTTACTAGCTCAGCAAAGTTCTTAATGACGGTGCAAATCCTGCACCTGTTTAACTGTACAAATGACAACGCGAAAGATCGACAACTGCAAAATACCAAGAATATTCCTAACGTCATTCTCTGACTTATGCTTTCATCTTTAGGAAATCTGTTAAATATTGAATAACCTACATATTTACATGGGGATGACATTTGCTACACACATCGATGACAGCGCAGGATTTGGAGTTGTGGCAGATAAAACCGTTAAATGCCTTATGATGCTTTCAAGTAAAAAAATAAATCATAAAAACCCAACATATTTTACATTCAATCCAATCCGGGACAGAGTTTCCATGCTCGGACTGTCATTTCTTCCTCTCCGGAGCGGACGTTTGGGAAACGATTCCATGATTGTCTCTTAACTAGACTAGGACGGAAAATCGTGGACTGTTTCCATAACAGATAAGGCTACCCTAACTTCAGCTGCTGTAAGCAAGGGTAAATACGCTGGGACCGGAGCATGTTTACTAAAACCCCTCCCTCATTACACTACTTCCCCCCGCCTACCTACACTAACCTTTGCGTAGTAACGGCGAGGAACGCCCCGTCAGCCGCTACTACACTGCTACTATGGATCGAGCGTAGCCGTAGTTATGCCAGCCAACATCTGGCCGGCGCATGCGCACACCGGCTTTTCAGACGATCTTACGCTTACACCCAGCGTATTAACGCCGGGCTTCGTAGGTCTGTATCAGGCCCATTGCCTGTGTGTAGTTTCTTTCTTTAAAAGGAAACTACGTACGGTAAGATAAGGTAACCCCATGGTGCCCCTAAGTGCCATAGGACCTAAAAACGTTGTGTTAGGGGTTGCACGAGTTCTGTCCGTACCTAACTCACTCTTAGGTGTGATTACAGTCCTTAGGGCCTGATTCAGACTTCCGCCGGGCGGATGCGTAAGATCAGTATTTCTGCCGATCTGCCCATGCACAGGACAGACGCTAGTACACACAGCGCATCGGCAGAACTCTGGATCAAGCCCTTAGTCTTTATAAGGTGCCCAGATTGTGTGTTGTAATCTAGATCCCCCCTCCCATTTTTAAAATCTTCCACAAGGTGGCAGAAGCGCGTCTTTAAAGACCACACACAGGAAATTTACGTACATAACTGGTACATGGATTGCGTAAATGTACTACTGCGCAAGTGCAGCAGGCACATTATTAAAAATACGCACCTATGAAGCTGGTCCGCTGACACATACACACACAGGGCTTGATCCAGAGCTGTGCGCAAATGATCATCCTAGAGAGCACTCAACGGGATCTGTGTATAGCATTCACTTGCAGCACGTAGTGAACGAGCACAGGGCAGCAACGTACACAGTCGCTATGTGGCCATGGATGTGGTTTGCCGGTACGAGGGTCTTTTTTGCGAAAGACCATCGTACGGCAGCTGATTGGAGATTGTTGGAAGTCTCCATTGTAGAAAGCGACGGTGATGCGACTCCTGGGGCTATATTTACTAAACTGTGGGAAAGGAAAAGTGGAGATGTCGCCCATAGCAACCAGATTCCATCTGATATTCTCAGGTAACATGTGAAAATTTCCTTACCACAGCTTAGAAAATATACCCCTTGGAGTCATCCATTGGATACACAATACTCCACATCTGGGCTTCCAACTGTCACTCATCTGAATTGAATGAATGAATTTATGTTTGAAAAACATTAATCTCTTCAATAAAGGTGGTAACTATAGTAACAGACAGTTGGAAGCTCAGGAGCGGAGCATTGTGTACCTGCTGAATTAGATCATGTTGGAAGGTCTACTGTATCATTCTCACTAGCTTGACTATAACGACCATTACTGCAGGAAATTGGGTTATAAGAATAATCAAATCTATGATCAGAAAATAATTCCATAAAGAGTAACCACCTCTATTGGAAATGTAAGCCTGTAAAGACAATCATAGCAATCCCTGCTTTTTAATGAGTTACTGCTACCACTGCACATTACTCAAAAAACCCAATCTTCATTCACTGCAATAGCCGACTCGAATTTATGCACCTGACAAATGGGCCGGGAGTTTTTAAATATTAAGTGTTACTGTCATGTAAAAGTAACGTAAATATCTTTTTATAGAGAATTTAGCAATGAAACATTAAAATTGCATTACTTTTCTGTAAGCTCCAGTACATTAAATATTTAAAGGGAATACTGTTGTCAAATGCTTTATTTACTGCCATCCTTTCCACACAACTAGTAAAACTGCAGGGGGGCCAAACCATTGCTTTCACCCCTGATGCCAGAGCCTCTGTGAGCTGCTTCAAGGGCAGATGCTCTGCAGAAGCTGCAATGTACACAGCGAGCAGCAGGATGTTGTTATAGCTGTCAGGGCTTTTCAGCCAATCAGCCACAGAGCAAACTTTAAAACTACTCACCAGTTATTTTCAGAGTTCTCCGGACTGATAAGTTCACTAACAAGCGCCAGCTATTTCTTCTGGCTACACACTAACACAATGGGCTGGATCCAGACTTAACAAGAAGCCTGAAATTAAGGGCCGTATTCAGAGATCCGTTTTATAAAAGTACGCAATCATATGCACGCACAAAGCAACACCCCTGACACTCCCCTCACACTGACGGCTTGTCATTGACTTATGAGTCCCATAGGGCACCCTTATGTCTACGTGTGTAGTTACGGGTGTGCATCAAGGTACGAACATATATATCTATCTAACCGTGCCCTCTTAAATGCATACCCTGCCCTGTCTCACGTAACTTTAAATGTACGGATTTCTACCACACCCCTTTGCACGTATGTCCCCAAGTGCAATTCCCAAGTACATGCCTAATGGACTTCCATGCGTAAATTCAACGTAAATATAGTTACTACGCATGCGTTCATCTGATCCTAAAAATACACACGCAACTCCTAATGAAAACGGATCTGTGAATATGGGCCCAAACCTGAACTACCATAAAAACACCATCTGCGCATGAGCAGATGTTGCCCGGCGTAGCTACGGCAACGGCCGGACGTCCCTATCAGCAGCGTAGTAACGCTGGAGGGGGGCGTCCTACAGCATTACTACGCTGCAGTTAGAGCAGGTAGGTGGGGGAAGGGAGGGTAATGAGGCTGGGAGGGTAGCCTTCAGCCGGCGTAAGGGAGTGTAAATACGATGGGGCAGGGGGAGTGTCAGGAAGAGGTAACACTGAGCATTAGTACGCTCAGCGCTACATCGTAGGTCTGGATCAAGCCCTCAGAGGGGAAAGTTACTCCTGGGATAAACCATGTTGATTGCAGGGGGAGTCCAGGTAATTGTATTCTTTGCATGCAGGGATATATCTTTGAATTGCTTACTGCACACAGATACTGACCAGCGTTACTATCACACTGTTATTTAGACTTGGGATAGGAAACATCACCTCTCATCTCTAATACTGTTTGCAACAGATGAAATATGACTCCCCTGCAATCAACATGGTTTAGCCCAGGAGTAACTCATTTCAAGCACTTACTTAAGTCTGGATCCAGCCCAGGAGGGAAATTAGGAAGGGAGGGCCGGGTTAGGGGGTTACAAATAGATTCCCGGCATAATTACCCACTGTTATGCCGGTTGAAGTTAAGGTAGCCTTCAGCCGGTGTAATAATGGGTAAGTACGTCAGGACAGGGGGAGTGTCGAGGGGAGTGCTTATGAGCTTACGAAGTACGTTATAGCGTAGCTCTCGATCCGCCCCTTAATTTCAAGCTCCTTCTCAAGTCTGGATCCAGCTCAATGTCCCTGACACAGCGGTGCGCTGGGAAAATGTTTGGCAAGTACACAATACCCAATCCTAGGGCAGATCTCCTTATAGAGCATTGGTGGCATCGACCAATCCTTCATCAATCAGAAGTATTTCTGAATGTTTTGTCCACATTGCGACAAATCAGTCCAGCATACACGCTATAAATATCAGGCCAATCAACCAATTATTATGTATAGAGCGTAACCCATTAATCTGAAACATGTTTCAAACTGTTGATCTTCTGGCTTGATCTTTGAGCATGTTTGACCTGTCAGATGGCTTTCAGAAAATCTATATTCCCAGCACTGTAAACGTCTTTAAGTCTTCAAGATCTGTCAGTGTGTGGGCGTAATTTTAAAATTGCTTGGATTTGTCATATGGTCTGTTAATCTGTTTATTGGAAAAATGATCTCTCACTGAATGGCCAGTTAAAGTGTTGGGGATATATACAGTATAGACCGGATTCACAGAGAAGTATAAAATAAGTACAGGCCTATGTGGCCCCCACCCACTTAACTTCCTTCTTACAGAGGACTGGCCCATGCGTAACTTTGTGTTCTGGGCATGTGCAGTTTATCCGTTCCTAAAAATATGCACGAGATTCAGCTTCTTCTTAAGTGTGAATCAGGTCCTACAGGTAAAACTCGAAAAAATAAAATATTGTGAAAATTTTTATTTATTTCAGTAATTCAACTTAAAAGGTGAAACTAATATAGTATATAGATTCATTACATGCAAAGTGAATAAATGAACTTTTGCACGATATTCTAATCTTTAGAGTTTCACCTGTTTATGACCAGCAGAATCAGAGATGCATTACACTAGTCAGAAACAAAAATAAATATGGATTTATTTTTTTTTCAAAATTGACCAAGAATATTAGATTGGAATTTATTTTTTGGAATACTGAAATGTATTTAATGGCCAAGAAAACTTTAGTAATTATGGACTGGATTCACACTTAAGAAATTGCTGCTGTTTCCGTGCGTATTGTTAGGATCTGTTAAGGTTAAGGTTGCCCTATGGTGGCGCAAGTCAGCTAAAATCCGTCAGCCACTTTGCGTATTTTTGCGAATCCATACTTGTTTCACATTTAAGTGTAAATCCGGTCCTATGTTACACTTTTATGATATTATTCTATTTTATTTATTGGACATATAAACCTCCCTTTAGCAAAATCAATATTTCTATATACATTATAAAGATTTCTACCCGTGGTAGATAGAGGGGAGAGGATTAGGCTTCATTTGAATTCATACCAGTCTGCATACAGTTCTAGCTGAGAGGCAGGCAAAAGATCCTGAAGAGGGAGGAGACTGGCCAACCAAACTTAAGAAGGACTGGATTCTTTCAAATGGTCCAATCAAAGGGAAGCGGATGTGATACCGCCCCTGATTCCCACCAACGTTTCCTCAATCTCCTCTGCATAAATTGCAATAGACAAATATCTGTAAAAGCTACACCCAAGCCTAATGTAGCAAAACTGTAGAGGAAGGGGACTGCCCCTTGTATCCTTTTACCTTATGCATCAGGATCATTTATATTAGCATATATGATTTATTGAAATGTCTTACGGAATGTGTTGTACAGGAGAAAGTGATCCCTACACAATATTCCTCCTCTGTAGAGAACGCTCATCAGTGGCAACAGGAAGTGTTCCATGGAACCAGATGGAAAAGTTACATGAAACTGGTGTGTTGAACAATGTCACATAAAAGGATATTTGGGGGGAAAAAAAACAACAAACAGAAGTATGAAGTAAATAAATATTTTTGTTAATTTTTTTTTAATTAGTGGTCTTGTCAGAAAACCCACAAATCAGATGTGTTTACCCTAATATGTTCAAATTAGTCATTTGTTTTGAAAATGGCTTTTTAGTGGTTCCCCCATCTCACTTGCCTAAACCATAGGGCTGGATGCAGACTTAAGTAAGTGCTTGAAATTAGTTACTCCTGGGCTAAACCATGTTGATTGCAGGGGAGTCATATTTCATCTGTTGCAAACTGTATTAGAGTTGAGAGGTGATCCTATCCCAAGTCTAAATAACAGTGTGATAGTAAAGCTAGTCAGTAACTGTGTGCAGTAAGCAATTCAAAGATATATCCCTGCATGCAAAGAATACAATTATCTTGACTCCCCCTGAAATCAACATGGTTTAGCCCAGGAGTAACTAATTTCAAGCACTTACTTAAGTCTGGATCCAGCTCATAGACACTGTATGCAAATAAGCGTCAGGAAGCAGATTCAGATACATTTCTAGTGAACACTAAAATGTTGTTTTATTTATTGGTGTGGCAGTGAACATCATTTATTTTAAATTACATCAGCTAATCAATGTTTATTATTTCAGCTACTTAATTAGATTAATAGATAGATCATCTTAATAGTCTGTTTTAGTTTTATGAGAATAAATAATATTTTACAGATATGTGAAAGGGGTATAACCTAAGGTAGTCATGCATGCAGGTACATGCGGAAGGTGACAGATTTAGGACCCATAGCAAGGAGGCGCACCTGAGTCTGGATGGGTGGGAGTAGGAGGAGAACTCAGGTAGGACTGGGGGGGGCGGAGCTGATAGAAGCTGCCAGAGACTGACAGCTTACAACAGCGCTTGCCACTCCATGTATGAAAGACCGCATTTACGCAATCTACGCAAGAAAAAGATACGTAGATTACGTTAAAAAAATCACTACGCATGCGCAGTAGTAAAAACCGCTAAACGCCGGATGTATATGTTATACGTCCGGTACTCTGAATATGGGCCATAAAGAGGATTTTTTTTTTGTAAATGTGGTGTGAATATACAATCTTACCGGTCCCACATACTCATAAGCGCCTCTATGATGAAAAAAATACACATACAACAGCCACCCAGTTCTATTACAGCATCATTTCTAGGTCATGCAGCTTTAGACACTGGTCACAAGAATTTGCAAAATGTGAAGCCGCTATTTAAGAAAATGCTGGATAATATCAAATTGTTGCTTCTACTACAAAACACATTGCAAAGATTGCTGTAACTGCTTAGGTTGCCACATCACAATTCCCCTGCATCCAAAAACCTGAAGCCACAGCTCATTAGCAAAACACATGTGGTGTGTGGTTTAATATAATCATTGTAGTCAACAGCCATCTGAAGTGACTGCATTCAATACAAGCTACTGGACTTTATTGTGAGTTGTATACAGTAACAGAATGATCACCACTCTGTCAGGTTACGGATCCCAGGGAGAGACAAGGTCTATGTAACAATTTGTTTAAGTACTTTATTGTTGCTCTTTGTAAGCCGTCTGTACACACAGAGCTAGGTCTAGACTTCAGTGGGATTGTGGCTGCTTTTGTACACAGTGCACATGACAATCCATACTGACCATGATGTGCTGTGAGTGGGAAGAGGGTCCTATCGCTAATGAACTCTGCATTAATTCATGCTACCTGGGCTGTGTCAGGGAATGACATCCAGGTAACTGGAGCAGGCGAGAGGTAATAGGTAATTATCCTGCTCTCAGCAAGAACAGGGACTCTCAACCAATGGTACTAGTAACACTGGTGGTACTCAGACCAGAGCTGTAGCTGGAAATTTTGCTAGGGGCAAAAAGGAAAAATGGTGCCCCCTACCTTGAATTAATAACCAGTGTAACATTAAAAATTAATTTAATGGTGCCCAACTTTGGCTTACTGCCATGGAAGACCGTCCCTATGGCACACCCCTGGCTATTGTGGTACTCTTGCAACTGGGCAAGGTGGTAAGGAGCTAGAAACCCTAACTGCAATTTGACAGAGGCAATACCACATTGAAAAAGGGCGTATTTAATCAAATATCTTGGGGGATAAAGATAACATGAAGAAAATGTATATATGTATGTTTGTACATGATACGCGGTACTTGACCTCATTCCATGATAGGTAACTGGTACTCCCCCCCCCCTCCCCCGCAAAAAGTAGAGATCCTCTGAGCAACAACAATATACAAGTTGCTGCAGTCTACTGAGCATAGAAACTCATCAGGCTGCCTCCTATCTATGTTCTGTTGTGTTGCTGTGTGGCAGCTCAGTGAGTGTCAAGCACACAAGGACTTAAATAAAGGGCAGGAAGGAGAAGAGACAGTTGCCTTCCTCTTCTGCTCTGCCCAGGCTGTGACACGGCTATATAGTACTTGAAGGTGAATAAGGGATCTGGATCTGGACTTTCGCCGCACTGCCTGTATGGGTCTGGGTACGAAACTTCTATGCTGCGACAGTGGGACGGATGTAAGCGCTAGTGGGGGAGGGGGGAGATAGAAATTTGCAATTAGGGCCTGCTAAGCACCCTACACCCCCCCCCCCCCCCCCCCCCCCCCCCCCCACACACACCGGTGCCAGAATAAAACCTGCATGCCCATAGAGACCTTGAATCATAAGTCCACATGTGAGAGGGTGTGGTCCTAACATCCTCACAGAAGACTGGATCCAACATTAGATTCCCCCCCCCTCCATTCGGAGCTCCGAGATCAGCGGAAACTTAAGTCTGGATCCAGTCCCATTCTTCTTAAATCCTGTCCCTTAACAATCCTTGTAGAGTTCTATAGGGGACAGGGAAGGAAGTGACTTGTGTTACTCCCACTTGCTGAAGAGAACAATGTTTATTCCTTTCCTAAATAAGCACATCCCTGATTTATAAGAAAATCCCCATTTTCCCATGTATCCGAGCTGGCTGAACAGGCCCCACATTGTCCAGACAAGCCTCGCAACTGTGTAGTCTGAGCTGAAACCATTCAAATGGCTCAAGTTTCCTTGTTTGTGTAAGCCTTGGAGAACAAAGGCAGCTGGAGAAGCAATAACGACTGGGCTCTACTCAGCAACTACAATTATCAGTAGGACTTGTAAGATGCAGAAGTATTTAGGAAAGGCATAATGCAGGTGAACACATCCTTTTCTCCAGACTGGGGCCATTAATGCAATCTCAGCCTTCCCTATAGAAGAATATGGGCGTGTTGCACAGTGACAGTATTAATGAAAGGTTGCTGTCCTCATACAGACCTAACTCCATGTGGTGATAGCCTCACCCACTTACCTGACTTCTTTGCAGCCATGTGGGAGAACAGCAGAACAGTTCAGTAATGGAAGACTCAGGCAGCTCTTATACCCCTCCTCCCAGTCTCGATTTTAACCCCTTGTGTGTGTCTGTTTGACGCTCCCAGAGGGGACATCCTGTGTGTCCTGGGGCAGTAGACTGCAGGAACTTATCTATTACTGCTGTTCAGTGCAAGCCTATCACTTATCACCTCTCCCCTGCCTGGCAACATCAGTGTATATACTGTGTGACTGTCCAAGTGTCCTGCTGATATAGCCCAGGCCAGCAACTCTTATCAGACTTTCAATAGCAAAGGACCATTCTATTCCTCCCGATCAGATATAGATTTGCACATCAGCTGGGTGAGAGAGATATTGTCTGGACAGCTAGACAAGTCTTTAATAACAGGGAAAAGAAACATTAGTAAATAAATAAATATGTATAAACTTGGAATCATTGTGATGAGCAGTGAAAGCAGTCATCATCATTTATCAGAGCCTGTAAGTCAAAATTAGCTAAATTGGCCCCTGAAGGCGGTGACATGAAGCTCCATAAGCTGTTGCTCAGTTTCCCGAATTCTGCCAAGAATTGGAGCAGATGCTTTAATGGCTTTTGTCCATTTTAATTAAAAAGTAGTGTCACCTTTGTCAGATGTCACGTTGTACCATCCCAGGGCGAGTAATAAGACTCTATCTATCACAAGTGAGCAGCTGGCTGGTCTTGTTGTGTGTTGCTCTCTACTCATTTAACCCATAGGCGTACCTGAGGGATGCGTATAAAATTGCGCACAGCGCATGAAAGGTTACAACACCCACCCCATCAGACAGGAGGGGGGGGGGGGGGGGGGGGGGGTCTGGATCTGGGCCGGGGTGCTTACAATATATTGCAATATTATTCACAAGAGAGTTCAGTGCTGAGCCTGGAAACAAGAGGGAATTGTCTTACCTCTACATTGAAATACTGCTCCTCTGCACACACAGCACATACAATCCAAAGAAATGTTTGCCAAAAAAGCACCAATGAATTCCAGAAATCTAGCGCTCTCCTAGTGCCTGATGTGATCAAGACCATGGTGAGCAGCGCTTTCTTGCACAGGAGTCTCTAGTCTGTCCCTTTCACAAAGTCCCCAGTGTTCGTGCAGTGCAGCCCGGCAGAATGAGCCCAGCACAGAGAGGGATGCTTCTCTGCAATGGCTGCACAATCTTTCGCTCCAAAGGCACACACAGGAATTGGATCTTCTGCATAACCAGTGGTCAGACGTTTCCAGCTTCTAGGCTCCTGTCCCTCGCTGCTCCTTGTGTGGAGAGAGGCCTGTGTGTGTGTGTGTGTGTGTATGTGCCCACTGCCCAGCCTGCTGCCTCTCCTCTTCTCCCTCTGTGCTCAGTCTCCCCTACAGGAATCCCCATCCTTCATCAGCATAATCCCTCCTTCCAAGCTCCTTCTTAAAGGAGACCGAGCTAAATAAGTTGGTCAGGTTTTTTTTTTCTCTTTTTCCATTAAAATAGGTTGCTAGGCCGGGTCTTGCCTCCCAAGTGTATGTGCCAGCCCTCTCCTCTCGCAGCTGCATTCATCTCTTCTTTCCTTTCCTCTCTAGCAAGCACTTCATTTATCAATTTAATGCAGTCTGAACTCTGAGTCTACCACTTGTATGATTTAAAAGCTTAAAAAGCATTATAGTGTTTCATTAATTGTGTGTTTTTTTTAAAAATAAATAGTTGTATTAAGAATCATAAATAAATAACACTGACTACATATAATAAATTTGACCTAAGCAGGGGAAACACTTTTACAATGCCTCTGGCTACTGACAAAATGGTCCCCACGGCTACTGGCAAAATAGCCAGGTCAATCGTGTAGACCAGGCCTGGCCAACCTCACAACACCTGGAGAGCCACAGGTTGGCCAGGCGTGTCGCTCTCTAGGTGTTGTGAAACTAAACTCCCAGCATGCTTTGTCAGTTAGCTATACCTAAGGAGGTTAAGCATGCTGGGAGTTGTAGTTTCAACAGGTTGGCCAGCCCTGGTGTAGACAATTGGGCCGAGCTTCCACCCATGCTGCGCCATTATAATAGAAATGGTATAGCGCTAGTCGGGTCATTTAAATTTATCAGCTGTTTGGATTATCGGGCGAGTGCGTTTCCCTGACCCCAACCTTACGTTTTCCAATCTGTTCTCACTTAATATGGGGACTGTGGACCGTATTCACAGATCCGTTTTCATGTGCAGTTGCGTGCGTATTTTTAGGTATGTTTTAACTGCTCCTGCGTAAGTTTACGTAAGTTATATAGAATATACGCACATAAGTGCTTTAGACACCGACATGTGAATCGCAGTTGGGGACACACGTACGGAGGGGCAGGGTTAAAATACGTGTCTGAAAAGTTATGTGAAAGAGGGTGGGGGGGCATTTAAATGAGTCTTTGAGGGCGCAATTACATAGAATCGCACGTATGTACACACGTAAAATTAGAGGTGCTCTATGGAGGGGTATGTCTGATTGCACGGCCGGGAGAGGGGAGTGTCCTGGGTGTTGGTGGGTGTGGGCTTGCTACGTGCGTGCGTATAATTGCGTACTTGAAAAAATGGATCTGTGAATACAGCTGTGTATCATTTCTTGCCCTTGCTGCTGCTCACCTTCATAAACGCATCGATGCGAATCTCTACGGAAGTCTGGATCCTCAACATTCATACAGAACTTGCGGCGCATGTACAATAGCAAAAAGCAGGTGATTTTCAATCCTATCTATTGCCAAACTCCCCCTTTTGTAAGTTTGTAATAATAATAATAATAATAATAATAATATTAAAGAGAAGATTTAATTGAGGGCGTTGCAAAGTGCACCTATTCCCATCTATTATGGAAGCTGAGCATCATGGATTTTATCTTGCACCTCTATGGGGCGTGAAATAATATCTGTGATGTAGATTCGTGCGTTGTGCCGTACATTGCGCTCAATTGAATCTGCCCCTACAACTATAAATATATCATTTATCCAGATTTAAGTAATGTTGGCTTTTACCCATACTCTGGGTGTGGAAAATGTCCCCATCACAATACTGTGCACGCCTGCAGTACAGGCTCCCAGCACAGATCTGCAGCCCTATGATCCAGGCTTCCATGCTGAAAGTCTTTCCGTCAGAGGGAAGGGACAACCTGCCGTGTACGCAGCGATGCACATGGTGGGTGGGGGCATTTAAATCATACAGTAAGAGCTTGGTTAAGCCCTTTGCTACGGTCCTTAATTCAGGGTTGCCGACTCTCCCGGAATGTCTGGGAGACTCCCGAAATTCGGGCAGTTCTCCCGGTATCCCAGGAGAGCTGGCCAATCTCCCGCCAACCACGGCCTCAAGTCCTGCCCCCCTGTCTAGCAACACTAGTATACTAGTGTTGTTTGGGACAGGGAGGGACTTGATGACGCAATTTGCTCCATCAAGCCCTGCGCCGATCCCTATTACAGCTAAAAACAGGTAAGTATTAGTCAAGGGGCGGAGCTTAATGACACGATTTGCATAAATCCCGCCTTTAAGCCCCACCCCCTGTATGCATCTATAACTTCCCTTCGGGATCTCCTGGAGAGAAGCTGTTAAAAGTCGGCAACCCTTCCTTAATTACACACCAGCCACATTTTCAGTTGTGTAACATTTAAGGTAGGGGCCAGAGTGCGTTAGTCCTATATGTGTAAGGGGAGTGTTGTACACTCTCACGTACATAGCATAACATCACACAGCGATGGGAAGTCTGCTGCAGCTGCGTAAGTTCACCACATGATAAGTAGCACCACATGGACATTTCCCCCTTTGGTCAGTCCTTTATTGAGCTGCTCTGGTCTGTAGGCTCCTCACTAATATTACAGTGTTTTCGTGATAGCTTCTTGTACATTGTCATTGTATCAGCACGCAGCACACAGTATCCCTCTGGGTTATTCCCTCCCACGGTGTGGATGTGATATCCTGTTCTACGCCAGCATAGTATTTTATGATTGCTGTATTTGTCACATGATTTATTTGTTCTTGTTTCCCATGACCAGGCTGTGCTTAGTCAGGTCAGGATAACAGTGTTGTCATTTCTATATAAATCTTACTTTTCTTCCAGTTTCTCACGCTTTCTTTTATTTTTCTTTCTGAAACTCCAGTGATAAAGTGCTGTGGTTCCCCTCTGTTTTCATGTAACCTGGAGTGACACGAGACGTTACATAGAGGAGAGATATAGAAATGATTGTGGTGAAAGTAGCATAATGAACTAGATCCAGACTAACAGTTCTGTTAGTGCAGCATATCTCTGCGTATCTTTGTGTATTACTGCGTATCTCTGTGTACCTCTGTGTATCTCTGTGTATTACTGCGTATCTCTGTGTATTACTGCGTATCTCTGTGTGCCTCAGCGTATCTCTGTGTATTACTGCGTATCTCTGTATATTACTGCGTATCTCTGTGTACCTCTGCGTATCTCTGTGTATTACTGCGTATCTCTGTGTACCTCTGCGTATCTCTATGTATTACTGCGTATCTCTGTGTATTACTGTGTATCTCTGTGTATTACTGGGTATCTCTGTGTATTACTGCTTATCTCTGTGTATTACTGTGTATCTCTGTATATTACTGCGTATCTCTGTGTACCTCTGCGTATCTCTGTGTATTACTGCGTATCTCTGTGTATTACTGCGTATCTCTGTGTACCTCTGCGTATCTCTGTGTATTACTGCGTATCTCTGCATATCTCTGTGTACCTCTGCGTATCTCTGTGTATTACTGCATATCTCTGTATATTACTACGTATCTCTGTGTGCCTCTGCGTATCTCTGTGTATTACTGCGTATCTCTGTGTATTACTGCGTATCTCTGTGTGCCTCAGCGTATCTCTGTGTATTACTGCGTATCTCTGTGTGCCTCTGCGTATCTCTGTGTGCCTCTGCGTATCTCTGTGTATTACTGCATATCTCTGTGTATTACTGCATATCTCTGTGTATTACTGCGTATCTCTGTGTATTACTGCGTATCTCTGTGTATTACTGCGTATCTCTGTGTGCCTCAGCGTATCTCTGTGTATTACTGCGTATCTCTGTGTATTACTGCGTATCTCTGTTTATTACTGCGTATCTCTGTGTGTCTCAGCGTATCTCTGTGTATTACTGCGTATTTCTGTGTAGCTCTGTGTATTACTGCGTATCTCTGTGTACCTGAGCGTATTTCTGTGTATCTCTGTATATTACTGCGTATCTCTGTGTACCTAAGCGTATCTCTGTGTATCTCTGTATATTACTGCGTATCTCTGTGTATCTCTGTATATTACTGCGTATCTCTGTGTACCTCTGTGTATCTCTGTGTATTTCTGTGTATTACTGCGTATCTCTGTGTATTGTGTATCTATGTAACTCTGTGTATCCCTGCGTATCTCTGTGTATCTCTGCGTATCTCTGTGTATCTCTGTGTACCTCAGCGTATCTCTGTGTATCCCTGCGTATCTCTGTGTATATCTGTGTACCTCAGCGTATCTCTGTGTATATCTGCGTATCTCTGTGTACCTCAGCGTGTCTATGTGTATCTGAGTATCTCTGCATATCTCTGTGTATCTCTGCATATCTTAATGTATCTCTGTGTATCTCTACGTATCTCTGCATATCTCTATGTATCTCAGCGAATCTCTGTGTATCTATAGGTTTATCTATGTATTTCTGCATCCCAGGACACAGACAATGCCTGGTCCGCCACTGCTAATAATGCTCAGCAGTGGTGGACCAGGCATTGTCTGTGTCCTGGGACGCAGAGATACATGGATAAACCTAGATATATACAGAGATTCACTGAGACACATAGAGATATGCAGAGATACATAGACATAAGGCTGTCCACGGCTGCTTTCTGTGAAAGCGGTGCAGCCGCCTGAGTGCGCCCTCCTAAGTCCTGCGCAAATGGGTCTTCAGTCAGTGCTTCTTCTTGGGTAGTGACAGATGACAGGCTGCAATATGCTGGCATGAAAGGTCACATCCAGGCTTGCGGGCCAGGGGGCAGGGAGGCATGTGCTGGGAGGCTGGACACATACATACAGGAGGCTGGAGACATATACAGTACAAGGGGCAACAAGTGGCACAAGGGGAAGCTGAAAAAAATAGAGGCAGAAGTGGAGGCTGGACACATATACAAGAGGCAGAAGTGGAGGCTGGACACATATACAGTGGAGGCTGGACACATATACAAGAGGCAGAAGTGGAGGCTGGACACATATACAAAAGGCAGAAGTGGAGGCTGGACACATATAAACGAGGCAGAAGTGGAGGCTGGACACATATACAAGAGGCAGAAGTGGAGACTGGACACATATACAAGAGGCAGAATGGGAGGCTGGACACATATACAAAGGGGCAGAAGTGGAAGGCTGAACACATATACAGGAGGAAGATGTGGAGGCTGGACACTAATGCAAGAGGCAGAAGTGGAAGCTGAACACATACACAAAGGGGCAGAAGTGGAGGCTGGGCATATATACAAGGGGTAGAAGTGGAGGCTGGACATATATACAAGGGGTAGAAGTGGATGCCTGGGCAGATAAACAAGGGGCAGAAGTGGAAGCTGGACATATATTCAAGTCGTTGAAGTGGATGGCAGGGCACATATGAAAGGGGCAAAATTCAGCCTCTTATACACTGAACCACCAATGAAATATGGTTTACCCTAAGGATGGGCCGTTAGCTTATGGGCCGCTGCTCTGGGCTTGCCCCCCTGGCTAAAATTTGGCACCAGCCCCTGTCTGTCATTATCCAGCAAGTCAGTGCATGATATGAATTGGATCTTAAGATCGAGTCCACAGTTATCTATTGTTTGTAAGGGCATATGTATAGGGCTAACTGAAAGAATTACACTTATTGGGTTATTAAATGTCTCTCTCTCTCTAACTTGCCTTTTCATAACCTTTTTTACCCTTCCCTACAAGACAAAAAATACTATTTAACAGGAGTAGAATACAGTGTCCGCTGTAAGCTTGATATATGTTGAGTACAGAGCCTCCAACATGACCCCTTATATCAGATATGAAATGCTTTGCTCCTGAGCTTTCCACTTAATTTACTGTTGCAGCACAATGAAGAATATTTATTCATTTTTCCTGAAAGGCAACGGGACGTGGGCCTGAGAGTATTCAGAATTTACCCCCTGCCTCTGGCACGCAACCTTACTGTACATGGCTGTGCATCGATATTAAATTAAGATGAAACATTTGTGACTTGAGAGTTCCCATGGTCTCTCCCAGAGCAGAGCAACTGTAAATCTCATTAACCTTTGTAAAATTCTCACTTGTTCCAGAAGTAATTTACTCATCAAAAATTCCATACGAACTAATTTGCCGCCTAATCTGTCTGGTCCGGATTCACAGTTACGTAGTTTTTGTCTTCCGTACGTTGTTTTAAGAATTGAGCTACATGCGTAATCTTTAGACCGCACTTACGCAATCTACGTACAGAAATGGTATGTAGATAGCGGAAATAAGCTACTATGCATGCGTAGTTTATAAATCAACGTAAGTAAGACGAAAACTAACTGTGAATTCGGACCTCTGTTCTGTAATATACATCTCACGTATTAATATTTGCACCACACGAACCTGGACACACAGGGCCGTATTCAGAGATCCGTTTTAGCGGCGAATTCCGTGCGTTAGGTAATAGTTAACTGCGCATGCGTAGTAATTTTTTGTACGCAGTTCACGTAGACTTTCCGCGCGGATGTTCATTACGGACGGATGGAAATGCATTGCGAGCAGACTTGTCAAGCGGGCGTAGGTAGATACGCGCGGAAGTCAATCGGAAATATACGCACCTAGGAATTTACATACAAAAGGGCGGGGGATGCATTTAAATGAAGGGAAGTTGGCGCAATTGCAAATATACGCACGGATGGAGGACACATATGCACCTAAGTGGAAGCAGAAAGTTAATGCCAGTCTATGGAGGCAGAAGTCTCCGAGATGAAGGATAAACAAGGGGAGTGACTGGGGTTTTGGTGGGTGTAACTTGCTCCGTCCATGCATATATTTGTGCTGCGATCGCAGCACGGAAGTCTGAATACAGCCCCTTACAGCAAACTACATTAATCTGCTTGGACCAGATCCAGAGATGCTTTTCATGATTGTGCATGTACTTACAGCATGGCGAGGTAGAACGGGGTGGGTTGCATATAGTAAATACGGGATGTTGGGCCTGATCCAGACCTACGCCCGCCGTCGCTAGATGTTGCCCGGCGTCGCTACGGCAACGCCCGATCGTGGATCGGGCGTCCATAGCAGCGCCGTAGGGACGCTGAAGGGGACGTCCCCCCGCGTCCCTACGTTCAGGTTAGTGCAGGTGGGAACTTCAACGTACATGGCGTTGCACTATTACTACGTATGCGCAGCTGATGCAAAATCGATCCAACCCTAAATATACGCACGGAACTATTGTTAGTTTCGGATCTCTGAATCAGGCCCTAAACAACGAATCAGAGCTGGAGAGTCTCCCATCTCTGGTTGATCTGAATATAAAACAAAAACACACAATGGGCGCTGTGTTGAGGAAATAATATCAAGTATAAATAATATTAAAAAATCTATATATATGTATATGTATCAATTGATATGATTAATGTAAGATAATAAATAAATATTGCTACAGGGTATAGCAAAAATAATCAAATATTATTATGACATCAAATAAAAATTGGTACCAAATATTGCACACAACCACAATCACAAATAAATTGCACACTGCCACAATGTATCCTAGACACTACTACTGTGATAATAATAGTGTAATAATGATCCCAGAGAAACTAATGGATTATTAAATGGACATAAATGCTTGAAGATAATAGTTCTTGTCTAGATTAGATTCTTGATTATATAGTATCCAATAGAAGATGTTTAATATACTAGGGACTATTATCCCAGTTGATAGACTCAATTGTCTGGACAATGGGTTGGGCCTGGACCTACGCCCGCCGTCGCTAGATGTTGCCCGGCGTCGCTACGGCAACGCCCGATCGTGGATCGGGCGTCCATAGCAGCGCCGTAGGGACGCTGAAGGGGACGTCCCCCAGCGTCCCTACGTTCAGGTTAGGGTAGCCTTCAGCCGGCGTAAGGAAGGGGCCATATGCCCGCACAGGGGGAGTGTCGGTGAAAGTGAACGCCGATACGCAGTGCTTTAGTAAGCACAGCGCATCGGCGTAGGTCTGGATCAGGCCCGTTGTCACCAGTCTGAGCAGCTGTATTATGAACCTATTTCCCCGCTCCCAATTGCGAAAGGCTGCAGTAGAAGGATAGGATTAGGCTGCGGCAGCTGCGGTGGGCTAAGGTTGGGGTTAGGGCTTCAGGAGAAGGTTAGAGTTAGGCTGCGAGACATGATGGGTTTGGACTATGCTGTGAGACATGGAGGTTTAGGGTTAGGCTAAGGGGCATAAAGGGTTAGGCAGAGGAAAGGGTTATGAGTTAGGTAAAATTACTTAACTTTACTTTCTTTCTCCAAGAGTCACATCACTGCCATTTTCTAAAATGCCAATTGCCGACAATTTAAGACCAACTTACCACACTCAGTAAATATGAAAGGTAGAAGGAGGGAGGGCTCTAAATTATACAGTAAGGGCTGAGTCCCCATTTTATTTGGGGATGCTGCAGAAAATGTAAGACAGCGCCCTACGCTCGCAACTCTGTGTGAGCAGGGGGAGTGGCCTCTCCTCATCCGCAGAGGAGTTAGGATACAACGAGAATCCAAGATTATTCACCAAGAGTTTAATATATATTTTAGAGAACTCAACTACGGAATCATTTGTGCGCAGTTTAGTTGTATTTTGCAATTAAAATCTGGTGAATTAAAGCATACAGTTGTGTGTGATGGTGAGTTGGGTCATAAGGTGAAATCTGCTTAGATTTCACAAAAATTGCATAAACTCACTGCCCCAAGTCCGTTTTGGGAGATTCACAAGCTGTCTCGGAATACCGGGAGACATCGACAAATTTCGTGAGTCTCCCGATTATTTTGGGAAAGTCGGTGACCCTGTCCTAACATCATGGCAGACTTTGGACTGGATTCACGACCCCGTAAGTGTTCCACATAGGACCGTAATTTTCCGATACTACGCAATCTACGTATCGTTTCGTTACGTAGATTGTGTATATGCAGTCTTAAAGACCGCATATACACAATCTACGTAACGAAACGATACGTAGATTGCGTAAATCAGTTACTACGCATGCGTAGAAGCAAGTAGCTGGAAATTATGGACCTATGTGGAACACTTATAGGGTTGTGAATCTGATCCTTCATATACAAGACGGCTAACAGGTGTGTTTACTGACAAATGCTTAGGGGAAAGCCCATGGATCTGGATCTGACTTTTGGGTGACCTTTCTGATAAGCTTAGGGTGAATCATTAATCAGGGGGCAGTCTGCTGGTCACTCTGCTGCAAACTTCATGCAATCCATTTACCACATATCTCTCTTTCCAGTCTGTAGCACCAGCTAAAAATCATTACTCACCTTCACTTTCCTATGTCCCCTCGCTCAGGAAATCTCTGTAAATGAATCATAGAATTTGATGGCAGATAAGAACCACTTAGGTTCATCTAGTCTGCCCATTCCATCCACCCACTCACTCACCTGGAGCCTCAATCCCTCCCACACATACTATAGCGTTGACTTTGTTAGCAACCAATGAACTTACTTGCATGTTTTTTGCCACGTAGAAGGAAACTCATGCAGGACAGTATTCACAGATGCAGGTGTATAAAGTACGCAAATATACGCATGTGCGCGGCAAGGCAACACCCATGACACTCCCTTCGTCCTGACGGGTTTTCGGTGACTTCCGCCTTCATAGGGCACCCTTAAGTCTACGTGTGTACTTACATGCGTATTTATCTAACCGTGACCTCAAATGCCCATTTAAATGCTCCCCCCGCCCACTTTCACGTAACTTCTACTGTCCGGATAAAAACCACGCCCCTCCATACGTATGTCCCTAAGTGCGATTCACAAGTCCTTGCAGAAAGTATATACGTGCGTAAATACTACGTAATGTGCGTGTTAAAAGTTACTATGCATGCGCAGTTAATCCGATCCTAAAAATACGCACTCAATCCCACGCAAAAACGGATCTGTGAACACGGTCTGCAAACTCCACAAAGATAAGCCCTTGTTCCTGGAATGAAACTTATGACCTCAGCGGTGTGAGGCCAAGTGCTACTCACTGAACCACCGTGCTGCCAGTGCAGGGGCGTATCTAGGGTAAATGGAACCTGGGGCAAAACCCCCCAGTAAAATTATTTTTTACTGATATATATATCTCTCTTGGTATGTAGCGCAAAAGGGGGCATGGTCAACTCATTGGGGGAGTGGTCAAACAACATTAATATATATTTGACTTTGGTATGCAGTAGGTATGATTGTGCCGCCGCGATATAATGCAACATACACACACACACATATATACACACACACACACACACACATACACACATACACACACACATATATATATATACAGATGCACTGCGCACCGCATAGGTG
>WWET01001471.1:216051-238159 GCA_011038615.1 Limnodynastes dumerilii
TCTCCTGAAAATGAAGGCATCACCATTTACTAATGCAATGATCGCCATGGAAACCATGGTGATCATTAGCATTCCTACCTGATCGCCAGCCCGCTCTAATGAATGCGGGCGGGCTGATCGCTGAATTTACAAAGTGTCGGCGCAGATTTTAACAATCCGTTAAATAACGCCATCTCAAGGTGGCGTTAGGGTAGGTATTATAGCGGTCCCCCCATATATCCCCATATCCCCCATATTTTCTCCCTCTAATAGCTGTTATTAGGGGGAGGAAAACAGGGGTATATATCGGGAGACTGCTGTAATGCTAAACACTAATGACAAATGTACAAAAAATAAAAAATAAAAAAATATAAAAAACATGTTTTACATAGGTTATCAATACATTTTTAATAAAAATACTTTAATATAATTAATAACTTTAAAAAACAATACAAAATAAACAGATTTCTTACCTGTCCCAGCGCCGCTTCTGCTTCGGATTCCCACGCATGCGCAGTGTTACTTGTCTTTTGGGACAAAAGTTTCTAAGCCCCAAAAGACAGCTACTGTGCATGCGCGGAAACTACTTCTTTACTCTGCCGGCGAAAGTCCCGCAGATCATCGTGGGACCTCACCGGACAGGTAAGATATATTAAATTTGGCGAAAAACAGTTGCAAGACTCGCTGCGAGGTGCAGCGATCCTTACACTGAACAATAAAGCTCACAATGAGCGTTATAATAAATGGACCCCTCTGTGTGATGTCACGACGTGTGACATCATCACATGGAGGGGAGCGCCGTTGGACGGCAGAATTCCGCGCCCTAGAGCTGCTCTGCAGGAGAGGCTGTCGGAGAAACACAGGACGAAAGTAAATCAGCTATTTTTTAAACTCTTAAAAAAATCTCTGTGCCATAGAAATCCAGTACATGATTATAACATACAGTATAAGTATTGCCAGCGCTGCATGTTATAATCATACACTTGATTTATGTGGCACAGAGATTTTTTTTAATAGTTTATAACACTCTATTACCCTTATGTGCTTTTGACTTTAATATATTTTACCCTATGAGTAAACAGCAATGGATGTAGAGTACATTACAGAACCATTGCTCAGTGGGAATAGTTTCCTGGTACTCACAGTACAGAGAGTTCATTGCAGATATACTGTAAGGTAAACTATGATATCATTTGTCTGTAACACTGGATGAGACATTTTAAACACATAAGTGGAATGCTTACCATATGATGACACTGTACAGGATTATTCAGCACATTACCTAATAAACTTTCTCTGTCACTGATTTCATTTTTTCCAACAGACATTGATTGATGACCTATTAAAGGAATCAACTGAGAGCAGGGAATTCAGTCATTATAATCTGTAGAGGCATAAGCCCATCATCGCTCTATACAGCAATGCTCATAAAGGTACTAAATAAGAAGCACCCTCATCCTGATTGGTTTTACAAGCAATGACATTATCTCCCCTGTGCCTATTCATCTCTTCATCTATCTGCATTGCTTCAGGCAACATAGTTAAAAGATAAAAAATAAAACTTTTACAAGTTTATGGTATTAATAATTAAACTTAGATTTTCATATAAAAAAAAAATAATAATTGATGGCATATACCGCTAATTCAGGGCCCAATCCAGATCTTCGTGCATTTTCCGTAAGTACGGAGATCTAGAGTCAGTAAGTGCACCCCTACTGCTACTCCCCTCTCTCATGCGCAGAACCCTACCTTAACTTCTCTGCACGGATCTGCATCCGTCCAAACACAGACTCGTGGGGAACTGCTAATCGCGGCCCCCCTAGGCCTTAATTAGCATGCCTATCCCCGCCTGTCTGGCATGTGGAAGACAAGTGCCGCCCCCTGTACGGGTCTTCTAGTGTACGGAAATGAGTTCCACCTGCTAGAAGATCAGTAGAGCAAAGTTTTAAAAGCTTCCCTCTGGGAGATCCTGGAGGGAAGCCGTAGATGCATGCAGGGAGCGGGAATTATGCAAATCGCTTCACTAAGCCTCGCCCCTTGACCATCAATTACCCCTTTCGGGGTTTCATAGGAATGGGGGTCGGGCTAGATGACGCAATTTGCGTCATCAAGTCCCTCCCTGTCCCTAGCAACACTAGTAAACTAGTGTTGGCAGGCAGGGGAGATTTGCCGGGTCTCCCAGGATACCGGGAGAACTGCCCGAATTTTGTGAGTCTCCCAGGCCTTCCAAGAGAGTTGGCAACTATGCAGTAGAGTAACATATGGTGTGCACATGCACAGATGTCATTTTTATTTTAACATTATTAATGTTTATTGAGGATCAGTTACACGCTCCGCATAGAAAGTCTCTTTTCCGAAAAAGGGACATCCAAAGGTTACTTTTCGAATGTCCTTTTTTCAAATACTTACCACTTTATACTCTTTCGAATAATGGGTGAGCATGCTGTTCGGCATACTTCAGCCATTCACTTTTGCACTTACCGATATCCCTCCACCGCACCTCCGCCGCTGCTATCACCGGACCAGGATCAGGTGAGAAAATTATCTGTGCGGGGTAGGGAGGGTTAGGGTCAGGCTTTAGGGGAGGGAGGGTTAGGGTCAGGCTTTAGGGGAGGGAGGGTTAGGGTCAGGCTGCGGGAGATGGTGGGTTAGGGACATGCTGGGGAGGGTTAGGGTCAGGCTGCAGGAGATGGAGGGTTAGGGTCAGGCTGCAGAGTAGGGAGGATTAGGGTCAGGCTGTGGGAGATGGTGGGTTAGGGTCAGGCTACAGGGGAGGGAGGGTTAGGGTCATGCTGCCAGGAAAGGAGGGTTAGGGTTTGGGTAATTAAGGAAAGGAGTGGGGGGGACTATTTTTACTTACAATCTTGGCGCACGGAGCTTTCGGTGCTCCATGGATCGATTGCTATGTCTCGATGGGGACAACTGGCTGGGGAGAAAACGGCCGATTAGAAAATCGTCCATTCAGACCAGAGCCCCACACCTATTGAGGATCAGGCCCTTGCAGAGCAAAGCAAAATAATATATATACGTGTATATATAATGTGTTCCTGTATAAAAAGAAGTATGCAAAATCATTATGTACATACTGTACATAAGAGGTTCTCCTAATATTGGGGACAAAGGTGCTGTATAAATGCTGTTGTAACCCACTTTTCCTGGTGGTTAATAAGGGTATTTCTACCTTACATCCTTTCTGCAATAAACTTATGTCAACTACTCAACATTTTTTTTAATAGATTTTTTTTTATGTTCTTTTATTTTATTTTTTTTATTTTCTATTTACGTTTTTTTCAATATATTTATTATTGTTATACAGTATTTGAGCATTTCTAAACACCATGGGCCTGATCCAGACCTACGCCCGCGAGCATAGCGTATGATCGCCCGGGCGTATAAATTTTCACGCCCATGACACTCCAATTGATTGTACCGACTTACGGCGGCTGAAACCTACCCTAAATTTTTCAAGCGTCCGTGCGAATTTTCATACCGATACGCTGGTCGTACGGGGTTTAGCACTCCCATGTCAATGCATCTCAACTCTACAGGAGACAGTCATTCCCATTATCCACCACAGTTTCTATGCTGAAAAGATAAAACATGAGCACACAAGCTGCCATTGGAGTGACAAGAAATAGTATTGTATTTCTTTCTTCCTGCAAGTTTTTATTGTAGACCTTATTTGTATTCTCCTCTTTTATTATGTTTTATCAATGTTTTTTTTTAAATGTAAATACTGTGTTTACAAAAGAGTTTGAGAATGAACCATATATTTACTAACATGGCGGTAGATCCAGAACTACGTCTTTTAGACCGCATATACGCAATCTACGTATCGAAACAATATGCAGATTACATACAATAGCTACTACGCATGCGCAGTAGCTATTGTTCATTGAATGACGTCCGTCTATGGAAGACGGACGCAGTTCTGGATCCGGCCCATGGACTTTGGACCGTTTTGATTATGATATATAAAGGAGTAAAAAGCAGGGTTGGGGATAGAGGGCTGGATTCACAGCACCGTAATTTATTACATACGTGCCTAATTTTGCGATTCTAGCCACTACGCATGCATAGTAACTATTTTACGCTTTCTACATAGCGTTTTGTTACGTAGATTGCGTACACGCGGTCTTTAAAGACTACATAGCATAAAGTAGTTACTACACATGTGTAGTAGCTAGAATCACAAAATTAGGCACGTATGTAATAAATTACGGTGCTGTGAATCCAGCCCTCTATCCCCAACCCTGCTTTTTACTCCTTTATATATCATAATCAAAACAGTCCAAAGTCCACGGGCCGGATCCAGAACTGCGTCCATCTTCCATAGGCGGACGTCATTCAATAAACAGTAGCTACTGCGCATGCGTAGTAGCTATTGTATGTAATCTGCATATCGTTTCGATACGTAGATTGCGTATATGCGGTCTAAAAGACGTAGTTCTGGATCTACCGCCATGTTAGTAAATATATGGTTCATTCTCAAACTCTTTTGTAAACACAGTATTTACATTTAAAAAAAAAACATTGATAAAACAGTAATAAAAGAGGAGAATCCAAATAAGGTCTACAATAAAAACTTGCAGATAGAAAGAAATACAATACTATTTCTTGTCACTCCAATGGCAGCTTGTGTGCTCATGTTTTATCTTTTCAGCATAGAAACTGTGGTGGATAATGGGAATGACTGTCTCCTGTAGAGTTGAGATGCATTGACATCTGATTGGTAGACTAAAAGCAAGCAGAGAGAGTGCAAAGAGAGGCATCATACAGCCTCCCAGCAGGTCACTGGGGTAGCGACCAATGGTGACTGCGTCACATTGTGCACAACAGAGCACACATAATGGATTCATTGAGTTTTTATTGTTCACAGAGGAAACTCATCATTTCAGAATGTGACTAGTTTCCTGCTTAAGAAGGATATAAAGGTATTTACAAAAGTATATTATTCTGAGGATGATAGATTAGAATGTATGGTTAGATAGATGTGCCAGCAGCAAAGGGCTTTTTAACAGCTAAACAAAAGACTTGATAGTGGTGTATTTGTATATGCGTGTAACTAATGTTTCTGCATTTTATTTTACTGATGGGATGGTATAGTCTGTTACTGGTGTAAGAATGTAAATACCCGCCTATAGGATGTTGGATGACAGGTTCTAGTGAGAGATATTAATACTCACAGGGATTTGTGGTTTGATGAAACCGGTTGTGGAAATCACTTGAGACTGAGACAACAGTAGTTAATTTCAAGTTTTAGTTTACTAAAGCTTGATGGACTTTTGATTTTGCAGAAAACTTTACAATAAAAAAATATTGTTTCAACACATTGCAATACATCAACTCTCTGAATAAATCCGTGCAAAATGTCTCTGCTTTACAATCTTGTACTTCAATCTTAAGGCTAATAAATTTCTTGTAACAATTGCAAGACAATATGTTTCACTTTCATAACAAAGCTATGCTAATTTTTCAAAACTTGTAAATGACAAGAAAATCTGTATAATACAAATTTTCTTATTTTTTTAAATAAAATGTATCACTGTGCAATTCTAGCAGAAATCTAATAAGTAAATATCATATGTTACAAATTACTGTAACTATTTAAATTAAGTTAGCACTATAATTAATCAGTTGAACCTTCAATTTATCGCAAATAACTTATAATATACTAAAGAATTCATACAAATTTATACACTTTGTGTCAACAATTAACCTTATCCACTTACTACACTAACACAACCTCTTAAAGTCCTTGCTATTGCCTTCAGCTCCACTCCGTCCTAGCTTTCTCCTCCTCAAAGTAATTTCTAACAGTTCTGCTTTTACCTCCTGTAGTTATCTTCCCCTTTCGCTATTGTCCCTTTTTACACTTGCTTCACCCACTTTCAATTACTCCAACAATTGTTCCTCTCCAACTCCTCTTGCTCACCACCTCTCCGTCCATCACCAATCCCCTCTCAGCACTCCCAGATGCACTTTTCCACACCTTTTCTCCGGATCACAGCCAATGCACTGTACCACCTCTGTCCCTTTCTTTTCTTGCTGTGATAACCTTTTATGTCCCTTACAACCGTTCATAGTCTATCGTTTTCTTCCCTTTAATCACTTGCTGTAACTTTCTCTTCACTTGCTGTTTCCCTTGTCACAATTTCTTTTAACAGCCCTCTCACATACGGTCCACTCTGTAATCACCGATCCCTTTTTATCACTTGCTGACCCCGTCTTACTTGCTCCGTCTCTTTTTCCTCTTTGTTTTCCACCACCGACCACTGCTGGATTCTCCCTCACTCTTGCTGTCACATCCGTTGCCTTGAACTCCTTTACTATCCCTGTGAACCGTTGACCTTCTCCGGCTTTTGCACTCTCTCTCTCACAAGTCACCACTCTCCACCGTCAGCACTCACCGACCTCCGCTCTCTGCTTCAACTCCTCCACCCCACCGGGCCCTTTCCGGAACCCTCGACCACCAGCTGCCACTCACTGCTGCCTCAGGTATGTCCGTCATGTCGTAGTCTCAGCCGCCCCCACACTTTCTACTCCACTCTTCAGATCTCTTTTCCCTTTTCACCAATGACATTTTTATCTCCTATCTCTCTCCAGGCTGTCAGAATCCCTTCTCTCCTTTGCCCTGATCTTCCGAACAATCTTTCCAGCCTTGTCCGCCTCACTTCCTCTGCTACAGCGCACTTCTCCTCCCGTTTTCCGTTACCACCGCCTCCTCTGACTGATTCCCGACACCTCACAGTAAACTCCTTTTACTCCGTGACACAGCTAACGACTGACTCTTTATTTACTTCTTTTCCTTCACTATTCTCCTTTTCTTTTCAATCTGACAGCCTTATTCTCGCTTCTGCCGACACAACTTTCTTATCTCCTCACTCTTACACTGTCCCCCTCTACCTCACTTCACCTTTCCTTTTCCTCAGCGCCTCACCAACTGAACCCCTTCTTCTTTTGCCGCTCTTTTTTCTCCCTAGCCTCGCGCTGCTGTCAGAAAAGTCCAGAACCCCAGCGTTCCAGCCCTATCCTCGAGACCCAGACAGCTGACTGTTGCCTAGCAACAGTATACACAATCAAGCACCAAAGGAATTCTCCCCAACCTTTTGCAGGTACAAATAGTATAACATTTTAAGCACTTTTTAGGCACCTTACACAGGGGCACCACATTTCCCCATACTTTGAAGGTTGCGTGTCTCACGCTTAATTACCTAATTTCAAATTTATGGTTACACATTTTTTATATTCATTGTTACACCCATAGTAGTTGTCTGCAAATTCATTATCCGGTTATAAATAAATACATTTAATTATAACCCATGAGCCTAATTTTTTCAGGGCCTATATCTGAGAGGAAGAACTCCTCTTGTGCTTCTTTCAGACCGCCTTAAAGGGGGAAATTCGGTAATGCTATCAATATTTAGCTCCTGGCTTTCAGCCTGTGCAGACACACTTGGCTCAACTATCATGGGAAAAGCTATGCTTGGCCAACACATACTCAATATCATATTCATGGTTTCATCGGGTTTAATTTCACCCGAAGTTCCGGAACTTATTTCCAATTCTTTAGTTAAAACTACTGGCTCACTAAATCACTACAATGCTTCAACTGATTTCTATGTATCACTGTTTTATGGCCCCCATCCCTTCTCTGGATGCGATACAGGGTTTCATTACCCTTTATTCTTTCAAGAATAACATAAGGGACCACTTTCCATTGTTGGTCTAGTTTGCTACTGCGCTGCTGTTTTCTCTTCCAAACTTGACATCCTTCTTCCAAGGTTTCAGCTAGAGCATTAGCATCATAGTTCTGCTTTTGTTTTCCCTGGGCCGAACGAGTTTGCTCGACCACTAGGTCATGAGCCGTTTGCAAACGATGCTGATGCTCTAGTACCCATTCAGTTTGAGGAGGATTATTTTGTGGATTTTCCAAAACAACATCCAGTTGTACCTCTGTATTGGATTCATTTCCCCTGTATATATCCCTATGCATAGGATGGACTTGGTCTCTTACATCTTTATAATCCGTTTCCTTCAATACTGCACCTTGTGCTGAAGCATTTAAAAACTGTGGCCTATGCATATATGTTTTTACAAAATGGGATGGATAGCGCCTTTTGTAAACACGATATTTTGCATACCTACTGCCTTGGACTGGGACACCATCAGGACCAATAACATTAGCTACCTCAGTACCCTTCCTTCCTTCCACTATATCGAACTCTACTATCTCTCCATCTCCCACACTGCGATAATAATTCGTTGGATTGTTCTTCTTTATGGCAGTATAATGAACAAACACGTCTTTCTTAGTGTCATTTCGGTTAATGAAACCGTATCCTTTGCGCACGTTAAACCATTTTACGGTACCCAAAACTTTAGTTGCGATTGTAACAATGTTTCTGTTGATTCGCAGAGAAAATGACTTGGGCCTATAATAGTTAGTTTTTACTGCTCTTCCTGTTTTCCCCGAGGTTTGACCCCCAGCCTCGGGGTGTTGTAGTTTAAAGCCTCCTCTTGGTGACAAAATCTCTTCGACAGATTGGACGCCCTTGCAAGTCAAACTTGTCCGCTGGTTGATGTCCCATCGAACATGGGGGAGTCCACCAATCAGAGTTGCTTGATCTCTGTTTCGTTATCCAATCAGACTCTCTGGATTCCAGTGCTGGTTCAGTGAACTTTTTAAATTCCGTACACATCTCAGCTATTACCGCTGCTAAATTGTCTACCCTCCCGGTCAGCATTTGCAAAGGATCAGCAACGGGCAGGGTAATAGGACTCATTTGTGACACTGCGGGAGCTGAATCCCCTCCCCCAGATGATGTATATGGGATAGGTTGGTCTTCAGATAACATCCTGTCTACAGATTTTTCCACAATCCGCCTCACTTATGAGCCCACAAATCCTGTTCGTGATGCCAAAAAATGTAAATACCCGCCTATAAGGTGTTGGATGACAGGTTCTAGTGAGATGGTATTTAATTCACAGAGATTTGTGGTTCAATGAAGCAGGTTGCGGAAATCACTGGAGACCAAGACAACAGTTGTGAATTTCAGATTTTAGTTTATATATAGATTGGCTACCTCCCCCTGGAAACGATAATCACTCTAATGTGTGGCCAGCTTAAGACTGATTACTGTACACTTCAATAAGTTAGAAGCGATTGCTGCTCAATGGTGTGACACCAGTAGTGAACAATTTTTTTGATCAACCAATAATTGGCATGCTAATTGTTATGATTTAGATAAAGATCTGAACGCATCCAACCTGAAACGCGTTGTGACTCCAGAACTTAATTTCCTCCTCTCTCCCAGTGACAACACTCGTTCTCCCATAGCTTTTCCACTGCGGCTTTCAAGCACCTGCGTGGATTGAGGACCGGATTCACAGATACGATTTTGATATTTTTTGCGTGCATATTTTTAGGATCGGAGTAATTCAGCAGGCATAGTAACATTTTCTACGCAAGTTAAGTAGGCATTAAGCACGGAAGTCCATTAGGCACGAAAGTCCATTAGGCACGAATTTCGGAATCGCACTTAGTGACATATGTTGGGAGGGGCGTGGTTGTCTTCCGTACGTGCGAAGTTACGTGAAAGTGGGTGGGGGAGGCATTTAAATGGGCTTTTGAGGGCGCGGTTAATAATGTACGCATGTACGTAAGTAAGTCCATAGGCACGTAAATGCACATGTAGAGATAAGGTTGCTCTATGGAAGCGTAAGTCACGAAAATCCGTCTGTGCAAAGGGAGTGTCATGGGTGTTGCCTTGCAATGCAATTGCGTATATTTGCGTACTTTATACACACGCATCTGTGAATCCAGTTCTCAAAGCTTATTCCATTGGATTCTCTATACTGTAAGGATCATCTACTGTAAAGGGATGTGTTTCATTCATAAACAGGTCTATGGACCGGATTCAGAAATAGCATGCGCCCTCCAGATGTTACGCTAGGGTTACTACAGTAACTTTGTTCTGTCCGAGCCCATTTCCGAGGAAGCATGCTAAGTGTACAGTGTAGGAGGGGGCTCTCACACTGCAGCGGATCAGCGGTCGTATGGACCACTGATCTGCACGCTACACTTAATGCAGGCTTATGGCAGCGTAAGCTGTAAGGTGTGCATTCCCCTCTCGCTCGCGTACTTACAGACCCCCGCATGCATGGAAAACATGCGAGGGTCTGAATCCGGTCCTGTGTTTGTAATATGTATTTAGTAAAGTTTGCTTTATATTTTGGATTCCCTGTTATTCTTATAATACTTATTTGGTTTTTATTTAGTAGTTGTGTCATCAGCACCTTTTATCACATCATGTGTTTATTTAAATATTTATCCGATTAGCGGTTGGGGTCCTCTCTGATTTGCTTAAATATTGCTAATTTTTTATGTTTGTGTGTGTGTGTGTTTGTGTGTGTGTGTGTGTTTGTGTGTGTTTGTGTGTGTTTGTGTGTGCGTGTGTGTGTGTTTGTGTGTGTGTGTTTGTGTGTGTGTGCGTGTGTGTGCGTGTGTGTGTGTTTGTGTGTGCGTGTGTGTGAACTCGGGGCTTTTTTGTTGGGTGCTCAGGGGTACTCAGTAGAAATGTGACACTATGACATGAAAACCCTTTCTAGCAGCCCAATTTTATGAGCTCATTATTTGTGATTATTGATTGGGAAACAACGCATACAAGGAAGAACATTATGCCACATCGATACAGAATGACAATGAAGACAAGTGATAGAATCAAACAATTATCGCTACATATAAAAGCTCTCAGAGTGCCAGGAATCAAGAACATGAAGGTTAAGTGACAGACAAAATAAGGTGGAAATGACGGCGCTTACAGTATGACAGAGGGATGCTTTATAGATCACAGAAGTACGAGGAAGCTTCTTTCACTTCTGAAGATGAGTAATATAACAGAAGTGATGTGATGTTGTGTTGTGGTTAACAAAGGCTAAATCTACTTTAAAACAGTTCTATTTTCATGAAACTTTGAATATCACTTGTGTAATATAGATAAAAAACTGACAAAATGGCTCAGTATACTACTGCTAAAAAGTCACACCTATCTCCTATTATCAGCCAGCCATCTCATCTTGCCTGTCACAAAATCTGGGAAACCTGTATCCCATTCAGGTAGATATGTGATAACCAAGGGCTCTATTTACTATCATTAGTGCATTGAGCGCTAATGATAGCAACTAGGCTCGCTGCGCCTCCGCTGGGAGTATTTATTAATACTTACCCCTCCGGTGAGGTCCCACGACGGTCAGCGAGTCTTTCGCTGACATTGTTGGGCTGTGGAGTCCCGGCACATGTGCAGCAGATGCCTTTTGGGACTTTGAAAATTTCAAGTCTCAAAAGGCAAAATCACTGCGCATGCACCGGGATCGGAGCCAGACGCGCACCCGGACAGCTAAGTTTTAAAGATTTAGCCTTTTATTTTTTTGTATTTTTTACGTTTAATAGGTTTATTGTATAAAATTTTAGTAAACTTAGTTAATATTTATTTATTTTTTTAACTTAGATTTTAATGTTTTTGGTTTTTTTGTGAACTGTCTTCTAGCGGTCTCCCAACATATACCCCCCTCTTCCTCCCCCTAATAACAGAGATTAAGGGGAGTAAACGGTGTTTACATGGGGAGACCGCTGGAATACTTACCCTAATGCCATCTTCAGATGGCGTTTTTTAACGTGTCGGTGCGGATTGTTAAAATCCACACTGACACTTAGTAAATGCTGGCCCGCATTCATTAGAGCGGGCCGGCAATCGGGACCGTTATTGCTATCGTCGCCATGATAGCTTTGTAAATATGGACTAATTCGTTTTCATATGATAAAGCCCATTTTCACACGAAATCTTTATCATATGAAAATGATCTTATTAAATAGAGCCCCAAGTGATATGATTAGAAGGTTTTATTTTAGATTGCAGAGAGGTGAAACAACGTAAGAAGACTCAGAATAACTTTACACCAGCGTTTAGTAAAATAAATGTTAGTTTTAGTTTTTCGGGATGCTTCAGATTAGCAGAAAGCTTATTCTTGTTAACAAAATAAAACAGTTTGTTACAAAACTATGTAGTTCTTATTCGTAGAAAGAGCATTAAATGATGTTATTATATAATTAATCTTTCTCATCCAACAATAAAATCATACAATTCTTAAGACCGCATACATGCAACGAAAAGATACGTAGATTACGTAAAAAAGACGCAGTCTCAAATATCGGTAAACTCCTGACGTATACGCAGTACATCCGGTAGTGTGAATCTGGCCCTTGATCTGCAGTAAGTTATTGATGCACATTGGAATGACAAGATTGCTTGCTAATTGCAGACTTGAACTGTGATAATTTGTTGAAGCTGGCTGGCACTGCAAGGGTGTAAGCTGAATGCAGCCTGGACTGCAAAGGGAACTTTCTGGATGCAGATTGGAGGCAGACAGAGCTGCAAAACTGGGTTTCCAGGGAGGAGCATTTACTGTTGTGAGTCCCCGCTGCGAGGCTCGCATTGCGAATTAGGGACAGCCGAAAGCTGTTTTTTCGGCTTTCACTATTTCGAATGCGAGCCCTCTCAGATTTTTTTTTTCATGAATGGGTGAATATGCGATTCACATAATCACCCATTCACTTTCAGAAGTGCAGCCGCTGGGGACTTAGGGTTAGGCTGCGGGGGAAGACTTAGGGTTAAGCTGCGGTAGGGACTTAGAGTTAGGCTGCGTGGGGGAAACTTATGGTTTGGGTTAGGGAGTGAGTTGGGGAAAACTCTCCTTTCAGAGCACTGTGTTCGGTGCTCTGGGGATCGATTGCTATGCCTCATCGAGACATAAGCAATCGATATCTCAGCCAGTTCAGAACTGGCTGGATGCGAATGGCTCTTTTAAAATAGGGCCGTTTGCTACGGGGACCCACACTCAGCAAATACAATGTATTTGTTGTACTTGCACAGATTGAACCAGACCATTCTACATGACCCAAACCATTAGGTACAAAATGCTCTGCTCCTGAGCATTCAATAGTCAGTTTCTAAACTTATCATCTGTGTTAAAATACATTTTTTAAAAATATTTTATTTATTAAAAAGAGGTGAATGACAGGTGAAGCTCAGTAGAATCTAATGGAAGGGGTCATGTTGGAGAGTGACTGTGGCAGGGATTTAAATAAAGCACTCTTTGCTACTATTGAATGTCTGCTGCATGTGACCGCCTTGAGAGAAATGTGATTGGTCTGTGGTCCATGGATAGGGCAATGGAACGTATACAGTGTTCTTGAGCTGAGATGCAGCTGAGCACAGTGGAGATTGGGGACAAGCAGAGATAAAAGGCTGAGACAGAGTAAACTGGAGTTTGAGCAACCCTGGAAGCCAGTCACATGACACAGTTGAGTGCTATAAGTACAGCGTTTTGTAACATTGCTTGTTCTGCTAACCCAGCGATAGTGCTAACTTCTAGTGATAGCGGGCCGTATTCAGAGCTCCGGGTGCATTGCATATGCGCTCGGAGTCTTCCGATTTGTGCTACTGCGCATGCGCAGTCATTTTATAACCTCATCTACATTTCTTGTTGCAACGCAGTCTTAAAGACCGCATATATGCAATCTACATACCGAAACGATACGTAGATTACGTACATAGCTACTACACATGTGCAGTAGCTAGCAATCACCATCTTATGGCCGCTCGTACCCGACGGCTGTAGTTCTGGCCCTTTGACACAATTTAAAGCTAAATTAATGTGAATTTTCCTCCAAATTCACTACACACCTTACCTTGTTGTTTCAAAAATATTCATACTCACACTTCAGCAGTCTTCAGTCTTCAGTCTTGATTGCAGAGATCTGGTCCAGCTTCTTCTTTTGGCTGTATCCCTGGAGACGGTCCACCTTCTGACGGTCCCTACAGCTAATGACTATCAAGCAATACTGGTCCCCTATTTATACCCTCTGACTGTCAAATTTTGCAATGCTAGCACATAATGCGCATATGTGAATATTAGTAGAAGTATCAGAAATTTATTAGATAAAAAGTACCAATTAACTTTCTTGAAACATGATTATTACCTAATAAGGTAGGTAGTTATGGCTCTGATGCTGCCTTGCCCATGGGACTGACAGTAGACGTGCCCACTTGCCCTATCCAGCTCAACAAGAAGCGAGATTGCGGCTCCTAGATGCCTGTAGTACATTATCAAGCAGTAACTAACAGACAAAGATTAGTATTATGCATGTATTTTTCTTAATTCTTTATTAAATATTATAGTTGATTAAAAATTGTCTTGTGTTGTCTCCAGGAATTTAAAGAACCCTTAAGATCCACTGGGAACATTAATTGGTGTCAGAAGTAGGATAATATTACCAGCATATTTTAGAAATTGAAAATTTAAAAAGAACGTTTACAGATCCTCATAATAATGAAGGATAAAGACTCTTTGGATGCTTAAAACCAAACATTGCCTTCCCTACTATATGCATTGTTGTTATTTTGCTCTATTGCTATCAGTCTTTTATGTCTCTGTATGTCTAAATGTTGTAACACACTTGAAACTGCAAAGTTGATACCTATTCAAATGAGACCCCAATGTTTGGATTTCATAATCATTAATCTGGATATGAAACTCAAACCCCATCCACATAAAACAAAGGGTTGTTTGTATCCAGGCAGCCTGAGATTCCATTTTCCATTTATTCATATGCTTTATGTTTATTTGTTGTTAATACTGTAAAGAACTAGATGTTACAAGGCCAAGACATGCCGATAAGGATATGCTTGGTAGGAGCAGAGGGTACTTTACACTAACATTATGCAATGCTAGCCTATACTGCACATATGTGGAATGTAGACAGTTAAATAAGAAGCATCAATTATCTTATATAGTTCCGGCTCTGTTCCTGTCAGGGTATATAGGTCTCAGCTGTTAGGAGAATGCTCACCAGAGCCTGGTGTTTACTGGAGCCCCTGATGGTGGGGACAGGCTGGGCCGCAGGACACTGGCGGGTCGCGGTCCCCAATGGACACCTCTTATGAGTGCGGGTAAGAACACTAAATAACAGACAGAGAGAAAATCCCAGTGACCACAACAACAGACAGACAATGGAACAAACAAGAGCTGACATTCACTCAAGCACACAAGAGACATATACAAACAGGCAGAGGCAAGGGACAGGGAATGGGCAGGAACACAATAGAATCAATGGTAAGGACCAGGAATGGTCAGACGGAAAAGCAGACGCTATAACCAGTGGGGCTGGTATGCACCTGCTAGTCTATTTACAGGGGAGGCTGGCCAATCAGGAGGCAGACACTGGACTAGCCTCCCTGTGTTGACAGGAGAGCGTCTCGTCTGTAGTGCGATAGCCGGGACCAATAATTAATAGCGTGCCACAGCGTGGAGAAGAGAAAGCATTCTGGCTGCCTAGCAGCCAGAACACATTAACAAAATGGCCAATGGGAGCCGGGCAGACAGAGGAGAGGATGTGCGGCAGCCGCTCATGTCTAAATTGCATGCCATCACACCCATGTAGCCCAGGAAGATTGTGCCGATGGAACAGGGAAGCAGGTAAAAGCGTTACATGCCACTATTTGCAGCAAGTAATATTAGCCAGTGTTGAATTAAGGTGTGTGGGGCTGCTGCCGCACAGTAACAAAAGGTTCCCTTCTTGCACCCTATATTAACCCACCCCTGAACCCCCCAATCCTCCATACACACTTAACTAATCCACAAAGTTCTCGAACCTATCTTGAACTATCTTGAACTGCTACATCTTCTTCAGATCTACTACAGACGGCTCTACTGCTGGCAACAATAAAAAAAAACCACCAAAATAAAAATTGAGGCTGGTTTGTCAGAGAAGCACAGCTTGTCTTATGTCATGACATTAAATGCAGATCACAGAGAGCCGCTTCTCAAGGTTCCGTGATGGAAACCTGAACAAAAAACTAACAGCTCCTGCTGCAGTGAAGGAGGATGGATGTTAATGACTTACATCCTCCTCCTTAGCACACTATCACGGAAGCCAGAATTATTTTTATTATTGCCTATTTATATATTTTTTTGGCGTATGGGAGGAGACTGGAGCATCCGGAGGAAACCCACGCAGACACAGGGAGAACATACAAACTCCACACAGATAAAGCCTAGTCCGGGAATTGAACTCATGACCTCATCGCTGTGAGGCACAGGTGCTACTCACTGAGCCACCGTACGAATATGACGACAACTACGATACAGTGTGCTTAAGAGGAAGATGTAAAATTCTTACATCAATCCTCTTGAACTGCAGTTAGAGTACTAAAAATTCTACATTTGTGGGGGCCCCTTTGTGTGTGGAGGCGTCCCTGGTATTGGCACAAGGTCAGCTCCTCTGTCTTGCCTATAGGATTGACTGTAGAAGAGCCTGCTTGACCTATCCAGCTCAACAACAGTCGAGACTGGGGCTCCTGGATGGTTGTTGAACATAATCTAGCAATAAGTACCAGCTGAAGCTAAGTATTATTCATGTGTTTTGCTTAATTCTTTATTAAATATAGTTGATTAAGAATTGTCCTGTGTTGTTTCCTTTAACTCCCTTAACTCCTGGTTTTTAAGGTACTTTTGAGTTCCACCAGGAATACTTAGTCTTTCAAGAGTCAAGGAAGGACACTAAGATATTAAAATCCTCTTTTAAAGGAAATACATTTAAGGATTTTGTAAATAAAAAGTAAGTTAGTATTTTTCACAATAATAATAATAATCATAATATTTTTAAACTTTGGTTCTAAGAAGTAATTAAAGTATTTATTTTTTTCCGAGAAATATATTTTTTCAGAGCACAGCTTGAGGAGCCATTGTGAGTCACTGAACTACTCGAAGTGCAGCAATGCAAAAGATCAAATCAATCAAATCACAAGCACAATCATGTAATGATTGTTCCAGCTCTCATTCTCCTCTCTTCTGCTTAAAAATGACTCACAGGCAGTTGAGGGAAAAATGCCGAAATTATCAATATGGTTCTTTTTATTTTTGACAGTCATATTCAAATGACAGTAATAAAGTGTGTTTAAAAGTTCTTCACACAACAGACTAAAATTAAAAACGTTTATGCAGTACCTTAATTTCAATAGGTGTCAAAAATGTTGGTTCTTCTTTGATAAAGTTACTAGATATTGGTACCATTAGGAAGACTATTATATTCTTTATTGTTATCCTACTGTATTACTCAATCTTTTTTCTATTTAGATCAGGGCTGGAAGAGAGGTGTTATACGGGGGTACGCCATACCATCACTTCTCACACTGATTTAATTGAAAAGCTATAAACCTCCATTCACTTTTATTATTTCTATATATTCATACCGTCACTTCTAAATGTCCATACCACCATTTCTAAATTTCCAGTTTGACCACTGATTTTACTAGATCCAAAGTGCTTAAGAAATAGATACATTTTATATGTAGCATTTGTTAATCTAAAATCATTATAAAATACATTCATACCAATCCTATGCCACATGGCAAGACAAATTGAAAGAATGTAAATTTGTTACAAATAAAGATAAAACATGATATTTATGATAAACGTGATGCTATAGTCTCCTATTTATGTATCCCCAAAGTGTAGCGATTATGGGTGCTTGGTGTCCACCTGTATATGATAGTATCGCCCAATAGTCTAATATCGACTCTTACTATCATATTGTGGACACCAACCAGCCATATTTGCCACACTTTGGGGATACACAAAGAGGAGACTATAAGATCACGTTTGTTATCATAAATATCATGATTGCTCTGAATTTCTCTATGTTTGCTTTTGGTTTTGGGCTACCAGGGAGAAGCTGAGAAAGGTTTTTTTTATTTATTATATTTAGTGACATCTCTTCCTAAGCACCCTTTATTCTTTTATACATTGTATAAAGATTCCATTTTTTTTTTTATCTATTTACTTTAGTTTTAGAATAAAGGTGGTTGTAGGGGTATATGATGAAGATGTTTAAAAAGATAATGGGCCTGATCCAGACTATCTTTTTAACGACAGACAATTTCCGCATGCGGCATGCGTGAGTTGGGGGTTTGTAAACGCACTGCGCCAGATATTACGCATCTTAACTCTGATCGTACGTAACTTGTTTACGTATGATCACAGATCTGTATGGTAAGGGTATGACATCAATACGCATGGCCGAGTATACGCATCGTGGGAGGGGGGATGCATTTCAATTGTATAGTATGGGCTGGGTTAGGCAGTTAGTCTGGGTACATAAGGCATTACGTACGATCAGAGATACGTAAGGAAATGTCAAGGTAGGGTTCTAAACACGTAAGTCAGCTAATTTACGTATGTGAGAGGGTAGTGCATAATCCTTGGTAGCGTGTAACTATGTAAAATAATCTTAACATGGATCAAGCCCAATTTACTAATCCAGAGTAAGGCATAACAACACAATATGATGCGCATATTCTCTTTTTCATGCAGGGAACTGATCTATACTATCTGATATTACTTATTGCACACACACACATACTCAAAGCAGCTTTAGTTTTAAATTCTAATTTGGGTGTAACTTTGTTATCGTGATAATCCTTTGATATTCATATGATTATCTTTTTTTATTTACTATATTTATTTGGGGGTTTATTTATTTACTTACTTATTTATTTACTGTGGCTGTAAGGAGGTCCAGGCATCCATATTGCAGACGCGATCCTTACATTTGTCATTGAGTGTTACGATTGGTAGATCACACGACACAGTAACTTTGAAACTGCAGAGGTTAATTGCAGGAAGACAGGATATGCAACACAGGACAATGCAGATAAGGCAGACATAAGCAGAAAATACCAAGATACCGGGAATGCAGATAACCACAGAAGCAGGTAAATGACAGAGTGTCCAAGATGGGAGTCCGAAAAAGTCCACAGTAGAAATGTACAAGAAGTCCAAACAAATGTGCAGCACAGGAAGCAGGTAACAGGAAATAATGACCCACACCTTCCTCTGGAATAATGGAGTAGATAAACCCAGAGCACAGGTGTAGGATAACGAGCACTTAAAATTATTCCCAGAGATTGTTCAACAGCAGCCTCTAGAGGCAAGTAATAGAATGTCCACAGAAGTAACTGGTCCAGGTCTGTCCCTAGAGGCAAAACAAGGTACAGCAGTCCAGGATGTAACATTGAGTGAATAAAACAAATAGAACATCAAGCAGCGGAAAGAGATGTGGGGCAAAAGATGATTTTAATTAAAACACATAATGTAAACGGGACCAACATGGCACAATGGAAATGTTGTTTACATTGACTCAAATAGACAACGTACATTGTGGGGGAACAGAATTAGCCCCTAAGGGGTTTAGACATATGTGTAGACTTCAAGGCAAAGATCCTATAAGTTATGGATTCTCCAGATCTCAATTTAGGGTAATGAGAGGAAATATTTATTTATGTGGCAGTAGTTACTGAAAGTACAGTTTGATCTCTATTACTACATATTACATCAAAGCCTTAACAAAAGAGAATAAAGTATTTAGAGGGAAAACCCCTATGGTGTCATTAAGTGTAATTACAGTCTGTATTTCAATAAGGCAGAACATTAATATATGAACATTCAACAAGACTGTGAACAACTTATAGTTATTAAATATATTCTTTAGCTGTTGTTATATGAGAACTTGATTTATGTTAATGACAAAGTAACTTTACTCATTTTCTAATAATGGCAGAACACATAAAGCAATGCATTCTGTGTACCAAACACAAAGAATGGAAGGCCTATACTGGATCCAGACCTACATGCAACCAGAATTGTCTTTACCACTGGGCAGATACCCAGGGCCCCATAAGTCTAGGGTCTCTTGAGCACTGCTGCCAGGTCCCAATAGTCGAAGCATTTTTGAACTGACTGCAGTGAAACGATGCAATTACGGCAGGTTGTGTCTGTACACAGTGCAGCCAATCACAATGCAGCTACTTTCACAGATACATTTCCTTTCCCCAGTGATCCAAACACAAGCGCAGGGTCCTACATTGTAATGTACAGTGCAAATGGTGGCAATACTTTGTACAACTGCTTCTGTGACAATGCGATTATACTTAAAGTATAGCTTTTAATAAATTTATATATTTTTTAAACCAAAGCAGAATTCCCATACTTTTGTATTGCATTCAGTTGTCCCAAATTGGCTGTCGAGTGTCAGTTGTCAGCAGTCCTGTGGACTTAGAGATGCCCTGTGGCTGGTGCAAATGTTTTGATTTGAAATGGGTGAGCTGTGATTGGTGGAATGAGTAGATTACATATCAAAGCAGACGGCTTTTTAAAATCGTGTCCAGAGTATTCAGCAGATGTTCATCCCAGGCCCTTGCCCTGTCACCACTGTACTTGGACCCACTATGTAACAACTCATCCCTTTGGTATGATTGTCTCTTGTTATCATTGTTTATTTTATCATTGTTTGAAATTTTGTATTAAAATAGTTACATTTATTGATTTATTACTCTGCTTTATGCATGGTGCATTGGGGGACAGCCAACAGAAATGTTATACATGTTTTGGATCCATGGACATAAAATTGTAGAAACTTTTACATATTTTTTTTTATTTCAATTTTTATTCACTCTGCCGACACTTACTTCATTACTCTATTTCTTTATTACTTCATTACGTCATTACTTCATTTCTTTTTTACTTCATTACTTTCTTTATTACTTTATGACTTCATTACTTCATTTCTTTATTACTGCATTACTTTATTACTTCATTACTTCATTACTTTATTAGTGCTGCGCTGCAAGTCACCCTCCTATCATTTTCTTTTATTGTGTGTACTTACATTTGTAATATATAAATTGGGGTTATTCATATGTGAGTCATGACGTCTTGTGTGAGCACGTCTTACTCTCCGTGGCCAATGTACAAGCCCCCTTTCTCTCCCACGAAACAAAACATCCCACTGTTGCAGCAGTGAGTTGCACTCACTGGATAGCCCTAATTGCCAAGGAATGCAGAAATGCTCCAGGGCATATGTTTAGGTCTGGATAAGGTGCTATGGACTGGATCCATACTAGTTACTTATGCTTGTTTTTTCCGTTCATGCTCTTGCTTTCCAAAAAGGCTTCCAATCACAGATGAGGATCCTCAGGATTCAGGCTTCTGTTCTGGAAATCTTAATGAATGTGGAGCGGGACAAGCCGCCAAACAGTATGTACGAATGGCGGATGGAAGGAGGTATGATTCTCATTTACGCACAAATGTTAAAATAGTGATCTCCCCTTGCACGTACGGAACTTAAGATCGGATGATGATCTACCATAGGAAGCATAGACGGTGCTCCAACAACATCCATGTCAGGAATTCTGGGGTCTGGGATTCAGCCTTAGGTCCCCTGGTATCTGGGCTACGATAGTGAAAGCTGGCGGCCTTAATGTAGGGCTTGCTCATCAACAACTCAGAGAAGGAAGTAAAAGTATTATAAGTTTATTGCAGTATATACCGTCAACAATCCATAGCAGGACCCACGACCATTGAGAGGGTAGTGGATTGGTATAAAGTTGGGCTGGTGAAAATGACTGGCAAGTACAGCAAAACGATAAATGCAAATGGACGTTGAGGCTTTAGAGACTTGCAGGGTATAGTAGTGCAAACAGTTCAGAGTAAAATAAACAGCGAAACAGGAATGCAGATAGATGCAATATCACACAAGGAGTTACTGGATATAAAGAATCACCTGGCATCAATGCACAGCAGGATATACAGTTCAATGTAGCGAGGCTGCCTGGGTGCAGTAGTACACCAGAGAACAAATTTCAATTGAGCTCCTTGTAGCGGAGCAGGCTGGGTGCAGTGGTGCACCAGAGAGCAAGGTTCAATGAACTCCATGCAGCGGGGCAGGCTGGGTGCAGTAGTGCACCAGAGAATAAAGTTTGTTCAATTTAGTGTAGCAGGGCAGGCTGGGTGCAGTAGTGCACCAGGGAACAAAGTTAAATTGAGCTCCGTGTAGCAGAGCAGGCTAGGTGCAGTGGTGCACCAGAGAGCATGGTTCAATGAACTCCATGCAGCGGGGCAGGGCAGGTGCAGTAGTGCACCAGAGAATAAAGTTTGTTAACACAGTCACTGTAGCACAGAGTGAATCAGCGATGATAGGCTGGAGATAGTAGTACTCACATGCAGGTTGGCT
>WWET01001471.1:244975-262291 GCA_011038615.1 Limnodynastes dumerilii
CGAGATCCGACGGGGCTTTTGAAAGCTCGGGATCCTGAAGTTCGTGTGGGCTCGGTTCTCTTAGAACCGAGCCTGCACATCTCTAATATACACTGCCCTTACTGTGCTGTTTAAATGCCAGCATGTTTAAGGTCATCCATCAAGCTTATCTCAGACCGCATTTACGCAAAACGTAAGATAAAGATACGTAAATTACGTAAAAAATGACTACGCATGCGCAGTAGTAAAAATCGCTAAACACCGGACATATATGTTATACATCTGGTACTCTGAATACAGGCCATGGTTAGTGGCCCTGCCCCCCTTTGTATCAGCTAATTTCCACATGGAATGCTGAATTGGGTGACTGCGTTCCAATGCGGTAATATTGGTACTGCATACGCAATACCGATATACAGCTGACTTCCGTACCTAGCATATGGAAGTCAGTTGGATTTCTTAGATGTGGATCCGTCTCAATATTCTTAAGTGGTAATATATTAATATTTTTCCATTTGTATTTCTTTCCCTGTTGTGTTATTTCCTCTGTTGATTCAAGTTTTAACTACCCCACACACTGGATCAACAAGATCTCCTTTTGGTGAACCTGAAACATGTTACAAATTGAAACCTTTTCTAAAAAGATCATTCATGTGGATTTCTTTAAGATATTATCAGTGCTCCATGGTAAATAGATATAACACGCCTACAGTATGTCACATATGCGCCATTATAAGTTTGACATTGTTATATGCTTTTCTATTTTAATCTGCTGCTTTAACCTACTATTATTCTGTTACTTTTGTCTTTTTTTATACTACTACACTTACAATAACTTTTACTACTGCTACTGCTACTACTACTATCACTGCTATTACTACTACTACTGCTACTACTACTACTACTACTACTATTACTGCTACTACTACAACTGCTACTACTACTACCACCACCACTACTACTACTACTACTAAAACTACAACTAAAACAATTATTACTACTGCTACTACTACTATCACTGCTATTACTACTACTACTGCTGCTATTACTACTACTACTATTACTACTACTACTATTACTACTACTATTACTGCTACTACTACCACTACTATTAAAACAACACTAAACAATTATTACTACTGCTACTACTACTATTACTGCTACTACTACAACTACTACTAAAACTACAACAACTATTACTACTGCTACTACTGCTATTACTACTACTATTACTGCTACTACTATAACTGCTACTACCACCACCACTACTACTACTACTACTACTACTACTACTACTACTAAAACTACAACAAATATTACTACTGCTACTACTACAACTGCTACTACTACCACTACTACTACTAAAACTACAACTAAACAATTATTACTACTGCTACTATTACTACTACTATTACTGCTGCTACTACTACAACTGCTACTACTACCACCACTACTAAAACTACAACAAACATTACTACTGCTACTACTATCACTCCTACTACAACAACTGCTACTACTACCACCACTACTACTACTAAAACTACAACTAAAACAATTATTACTACTGCTACTACTACTATTACTGCTACTACTACTACTACAACTACTACTACTAAAACTACAACTACAACAACTATTACTACTGCTGCTGCTACTACTACTACTATTACTGCTACTGCTACAACTACTACTAAAATTACAACTACAACAACTATTACTACTGCTACTACTATTACTGCTACTACTACTACAACTGCTACTACCACCACTACTACTACTACTACTACTAAAACTACAACAAATATTACAACTGCTACTACTACCAACACTACTACTACTAAAACCACAACTAAAACAATTATTACTACTGCTACTACTATTACTGCTATTACTACAACTACTGCTAAAACTATAACTACAACAACTATTACTACTGCTACTACTACTACTACTATTACTGCTGCTGCTGCTACTACTACTATTACTGCTGCTGCTACTATTACTACTATTACTGCTGCTACTACTACTACTACAACTACTACTACTACTACCACAACTACTACTACTAAAACTACAACTACAATAACTATTACTACTCCTACTACTGTTACTACTACTATTACTGCTGCTACTACTACAACTACTAATAATACAATTGTAATACATTTTTAGATATGTAACAAATTCTCTGTTTATTTTCATTACTTTTAATTTCTAAACACTAAAAACATATTTAGGGCATTCCAGTTAGTTAAACCAAATATCCTACTTGGAAAATGGTTATCTCTTAAAATGCCTTTTATAATCCACTAAAGCTATAATTTAAATAGCTTTTTTAACGTTTATTTTCCTTATATCAAAATTTTAGAAGAACAGAATGACATAAGCGAGAAATGACACAAGTCATATAGTTTATACTCTGCTGGATATTGCTAACAAAGTATATAAAATTCTTCCAAACTACATTGTCGTTTCGGAAAGCCCAGCTGTAATGTAGAGTTTACAGTTTGTTTTATGGTGAGTGCTTATGTAGGAAAATGTTGTGGAACAAGGGAATTTATGTAATATACATTCTCCACCATAACCATAGTAATAAATGGAATTTGCTGTGCATCCTATAAAACTATGACTAGTAAGGGGAATCACCATTGGCTAGTAATGGACCCTGAATAGTAAGCACCATATTAGTGCTTCTGTCTCAGAATGTAGGTATCTTATAAAATAAAGAGTCTATTTTTAAGTGTTGATCTTGGCCAAAGTGCTCCTACAACCTACTTGGATATATAAAATAAAATAATAATATGAAAACAACACAATAAAACTATATATACCTAATATTAAACACCAGTACAAATCCTAAATCTTAAACGACCCAATATTTTAACTGTAATCCTTAAATTGAGCAGTAAAAACATACTAACATAAACTGTATGCATAATATACAATACAAGCTCTCTATTTGACTATAGCTTTATCCACTAGAGGGCAGCAATTTGAACACAAGCTTTAATGTTATCCTGCGTTCTATTATGATCCAAGCCAAGCACTATGATAAGAAGCAATCTTTATTACCTGCTTTATTTTGTGTTCAGATTTTTGAACAGGCATAAATAAAATAAAGAAAAAGGTCAATGCTTAATGAATATAAAGTAATGGAGGGTAGTCTTTAATTTAATGCAGAAAAACATTTTATATATGGTCCTATCAATACATACAGGACCGTATTCACACTAACGATTAAACTAAGTACGCACGTATTCGCAAAAATACGCACCTTAGTGGCAAGGTAACTCCTATGACACTCCCCTCGAACTTACGGACTTAAGCTGATTTCCGCCACCATAGGGCAATAATAACTCTATGTGCGTATATTTGTGTTTAAGTTGCTTAGGTACGTGCGTACATTCTTAGACGCACCCTTAATAGGCCATTTAAACGCCTCCACCCACTTTAACATAACTTCCCACTTACGGTTGAATGCCACGACCCTCCGTACGTATCTCACTAAGCACGGATTTGAAGTCTGTGCTTAATGGATTTCCGTGCCAAAATACTATGTAGCTTGCGTAAATAAAGTTACTACACATGCGCAGTTTAACCGATCCTAAAAATACACGCGCATAAAGCAGCAAAATCGAAGTGTGAATACAGTGCACAATACGGTGCACAGTGGTTTAGATATATATTATATACTGCAAACTGACTAAGATGGTAAATCTACTTGCAAATTTAGTCCAGCCCCTGGGGCCTATGTGTATTTGATCGTAAACCTGAATGGGTTGAAATACATTCTGGTTGGTCAATATAGATCACATGCTTTCACATATCCCAAAGAGTTCAGAAAGCTGAATCTGGCTAATTGAAGGCTGAATCCAGAACAGTATGCTTTATGCGATCCTATATTTCATACTTGCATGGTAATTCCTTCTACTCCCACGTACAGAACTTTTGTACCCTGGGCTCTACTTTAACATTTACACACACATCCAATGTAAAATGGGTCTAGTGCGTAATGGAATATCATACATTAGTGCTTAACCAAGCCCTTCCTGTGCGATTTAAATACCCAACCCCGCCCACAACGCATACATACTGTACACAGGGCGAGAATTGTTTTTAGCTCATTCCAATACATAACCGCCATATGCCTGCATGCGCAGAATATATGCACAGAGTACTTACGCACTTGAAATGTTAATCGACACTTTTGCAGAATTCTGACTCCCGTCCTGAGCGAGTAAACACAAATTCAAATTTATTTTTCTTTTTAAATAGTGTAACAATGCAATCTGTAATTTTTTCTCATTTATTAAGCATTGAATTTTGATGTTTTTCTGGGTTCAACCTCTGCTGTTTTCTGTTTTGAATCATTTTTCACTGTAGCTGTATTTACTGCATATTTGCCAAAAAAGATAAGACGTCTGAGTTTAGTTCAGCGTTATAAAGGGCTATTTACATTGATGTGGATGCACAATCAGCAGCATCTAAAATAGCAGGAAAAGAACAAGAGACAAATAAAGCATTTTTCAAATGCCTTTGCCATATGAATACTTTCGAAAAATGGAAAATATTCTCTTTTCAAAGATGAAACACATAGACTTTGCTAACTTAAAAGCCAAAGATCTACAGCATCTCTGCTAACCTGGACTTTCAAAGACATTTTGAATGTATTTTCTAGCTGTGACCTTCCCAATAACGTGCATCTTGAAAGCTGTCTGTCTCCCATCAGCTATTAGTCAATTGTTAGTACAAGCACATAAGAGTTTAGAGGTCTATATATCAAAGCAGCGGTTGAAGTCACAGTTAGCTTAACAATTTCATTCTTGATTTATCACTGTGAACACTGTAACATTTGTGTAAACTATCTAGCAAATAAGAAAAGAAACAACTTTGACAGGTCAAATAGAAACATTAAACTAGAGAAAAAATATTTGTAAGAACGACAAATGTCTTAAGTTCAATCAGTTATACAATTCAAAAGTTGTTGACACTATATTTGATTCTTTAGTGCCCCTTTATAGAGGTAAAGATGGCCACTGATTGTCAGATTACTGGCTCAATCTGTGATTTTTTTTTGTGTGTGTGTGTGTGTGGGGGGGACATGGACGATCAACCATATTACTGAAGCATTCTAAATGATTTATTGGTCATCCAGATGGGTCAAGTGACTCTTATCTGCTGTCAAATTCTACATTGACTAATACTATAATCCATATGTGATATACAGACAAGAAATAATACAAAATTATTTTTTGGTGAATACTGTGTTTACATCTGACTCATTTTTGCTATATTTGTGACGGTATCTATATAATAAATGTTTTTTTTTAACACAAAAATGTAACATATTCATGAAATCAATTAAGTGAAAAAAATCATTAAAATTCACTGAAATCACTGTTGTTAAAGCGTTTTGTTAACAAACCTTGGGCCGGTTCCAGACCTACGGGCACCCAAAGTCATTACGGTCGTCCCAGTAGCGGGGAACGCACGCCCTGTGCACTTCCCACTCTCGGTAGTAAATCTGGACACTTACGTTAGATTCCTACCTTAACATTTACGATCAGGTATGGAGCCTTATGGCCGCACACCTGATCGTAATGGGCCATGCCCCGTCCCCTCATTTACATTTGTATCTGTGCCTTGACGATGGAGATACGACGGTCGTAAAGGAGGGGACAGTCACTCTCCTGTAACCCGCGGGCCCAGATCCCCAGGTATGTGCGTCATTGAAATTACGTATAGCACCAGGGCCGGATTGAGGGTCATGTGGGCCTGGGGCTGAAATTTATCAAGGGCCCACATTATATAGTATGCTTTGGAGGAGGATGTCAGTTACGGACATTCATCCTTATGCACTGCAGCGTGGGAGGGCCTATTTTCAGATGGAGGCCTGGAGCTGTAGTCCCATTAGCCCCATTGTTAATCTGGCCCTGTATAGCACGTACGTCATTTCACTGTTCAGAAGGTTGTGCGCATGTGAGAATGAAAGAGAGGGAGGGAGAGAGAGAGAGAGAGGGAGGGAGAGAGAGACAGAGAGAGGAAGAGAAAGAGAGAGAGAGAGATACAAAAAAAATCACCCCAGCACTCTTGCCATTAACCAGCAAGTAACCATAACATTCTATCTTTAAAATAAAGTCATTGAGATTTGTTGCATACATTTGTACACTGTCAGTCCCAACTTTGGGTCATGTATTTTTTAATTGAGAGCTCACGCCCCGGCAGAGGTCCCCAGCTCTCCAAAACAGCTACTCTGAGACAGCGCCCCCCTGTCAGCTGCTATCCCAGACATGGTGGTTGCTCAAATGTCATAGTTAGTTACTGGTTGATGCAAGGATGCTGGGGTAAGTGCATGGTATGTGTTCTGTATTATATATCTTCGTGGCTTACACATGAACAAATAGATAGACAACAAAGGGTTGTAGTAAATAGAATCTCTTCTGGGGATGGTAAGGTAACCAGTGGAGTACCCCAGGGTTCTGTACTTGGACCAGTGCTATTTAATATCTTTATAGGTGATATTGCCTGTGGTATTGAGGGGAAAATATGCCTTTTGGCAGATGACACCAAGATATGTAACCGGGTAGACACGCCAGGTGAGTTACAGAAAATGAGGGATGATCTAGGTAGACTGGAGGAATGGTCAAGACTGTGGCAACTGCAGTTTAATGCCAAAAAATGCAAAATCATGCACTTAGGACATAAAAACCCAAACGCTCAATATTTCCTTAATGGCATTACATTAGAATCTACCGAGGAGGAAAGGGATATAGGAGTCATTATTTCCAGTAACTTAAAGGTAGCCAATCAATGTAACAAAGCAATGAAAAAGGCAAGTCAGATGCGTGGTTGCATAGGGAGAGGAATTAGTAGCAAAAAGAGAGAAGTAGTGATGCCCCTTTACAAATCATTGGTACGCCCTCACCATATCTCCAGAAAGACATAAATACATGAGAGACTGTGCAAAGAAGAGCAACTAAAATGGTCCATGGCCTTTGTAACAAAGCATACCAAGAAAGGCTAGAGGAACTAAACATATATAGCTTGGAGCAGAGAAGGGAGAAGGGGGACATGATAGCAGCTTTCAAATACATCAAGGGTTGTGACCAGCTAGAGGAGGGTACCATTTTGCAAAAGAAAAGGTGTAATAGAACACGAGGGCATGGATACAAACTGGAGGGTGGTAGATTCAAAGGAAATGTGCGGAAAAATTACTTCACTGAAAGGGTGATAGATAAATGGAATATTCTCCCATCTGAGGTGGTTGAGGCCAATACAGTAGAACAATTTAAACATGCCTGGGATAAATATAAGGGTATCCTAAATTGTAAACCAAATTGAGGGTAAATAGGGTCTAGGGTCAGTATAGTTTTCAATAAACAAATGGGCAGACTAGATGGGCCATGTGGCTCTTATCTGCCGTCACTTTCTATGAACCACCTGAGAACTCAGAAAGTCAGACCCAGACATCCCAGCATGTAGATCCACCCATATCAGTGTAAAATATCATCCGATTGTTTCTATTATTTTGTTTGAGAAAAAACACACTTTCCCATTGGGATTTACCATGTAAGAAATCATCTGGGGAAGTGAAATGCTAATTGCATCAGTAAGTGAAACTGCTTCAGACAGCTTTAAAATCACTTTTCATCTGATAGCAGACATATTATCTTGATGAGCAAGGTCTGTCCTTCACTTTAACATGAAACATAGCCATAGCAAAGCTGCAGCATTAATGAATTGTGTAAGCAACATGTACTAATAATTATGGACGGGGTTGGGGGGCTTGATCCAGAATTAACGTACGACATTTCAGGTCCACAATACCGCACTCTCCCTCTCCCTTCTCTCCCACGTGAAGATCGTGGATCCGTGCCCTGAACCCTGCCTTAAATATTCTGAATGAGTGGATTGTATGTAAAGGCTAAACCCAGCTCTTACTGTACAATTTAAATGCCATAGTACACTCACTGCATGGCATGGTGGGTTCCACATCCCCCTTGTGGAGACTTGTGGAATGCGGCATCAGATAGCGGCATTTTCTTGCAGATGTATAGGTACTGACAATGCGCAGCACTATACTGAGCTGACTTGTGCACTTTGCCTACATAAGTTTGTTCTCTTTTTAATACATGATCAGGTGAAGGATCCTTAATGCTGTTGTTTTTCATTCTGCCAATATGCATGCTTCAACCTTCCCAATCAGAATGCACAGATTCCACTGTATCCAGACTCAAGTGAAAATGACAATTTTGACAAATTGCAAGAGAGGGGCTGGACTGTGGTTGCAAGTGGATACAAAAGGACATGGTCTATTTTTATGGGTGTGGGTCCGTGGAATGAAGGGCCCTATTTTGATAGGGACGTTTTCTCCCAGCCAGTTTCAAACTGGTTGGGATTTCGATTGCATATGCCTCGATGAGGCATAGCAATCGATCCACCGAACTTTCGGTGCTCTGAAAGGTAAGGGAAAGAAAAAAGTACCCCAACTATTCCCATAATTCTAACCCTAACCCTCCCCTCTCATAATTCTAACCCTAACCCTCCTTTCCTGGCAGCCTGACCCTAACCCACCATCTCCTTCAGCCTGACCCTAATTCTCTGTTCCCTGCAGCCTGACCCTAACTCTCCCTCTCCCGCAGCCTGACCCTAACCCTGCCTCCCCCGCAGCCTGACCCTAACCCTGCCTCCCCTGCAGCCTGACCCTAACCCTCCCTTCCCCGCACCCTACTCACCTTTTCCTGCAGTTGCGGCAGGATAATGGCGGCAGTGTTTCCGAATCAGAATGGGTGAGTATGCTGATTGGCATACTCACCCATTCTGAAAAAAACTCAGCTACTGTTGCTGAGAGACCTGATTGCTTTAAGGATCCACTCCTACATATCCAAGTATTGGGACAAGAAAAAAAGAAAAAAAGAAAAGCATGTTTAGCAGAATATTTTTCATTGTTGGTGGCCTTACAAATGTTATATTTACCGATGAAGATGTTCCACGTGTATATTTTGCAATAAGTTGGCATTTTTATTTTTCAAGGTAAAGAAAAATATCTCCCTAAACTTTCTGGAAACTATGATGGGGAGGTTTAGGGTTTATTTAGACAAGCAGGTTTGTTAGAGAGCAGTAAGTGAGACAGGAAATTATAAGCCACAATCTGGTGTCTCTTTTTCCTGGATGCTGCAAAGCTAACAATCTCTCTGCCAGCAAATGAGCACTTGAGTCAATGATAGAAAAAAGGAAACTCAGGAGGTTTGGCTTGCTTAAACATGGGAAAAAAAGATAGTATCTGGTGCTGGTATAGTGACTTTCCGTGTCCTTAAAAAAGAAGGGATTTTCGGAAGCAGATATAAGTAATGAACGCAAGTGAGGGTTTCCATCTGTACTGGACGTCATAAACTATTACCTAAAAAAACTTTCTTTATTGATATATGTGTCAATCAGTTATTATAGAAGGAAAATAAATGTGGTGCTTTATACACATCATGAAAAATTGTTAACGTAAATTGTTGCAGAGATTCATATGAAACACTCCATTAAGGGGACATTTTGCAAATGCATATTAAAATATGTTTTATTCAGCCAATCACATTTGGTAGTACAGTATATCCAAACCCTTCTGACACCTTTACCCTTCCAATTCAATGCTTACTGTAATTATTGAGGATGTCATTAGTGTCTCTGTAAAAGGAACAGGAACTCATGCCTCCTCCTTCAAATACTTTTTCCATCCTCATCTGATGTTGACTTTCACTGAGCCCTATATTATTTGTGTAATGGCAACTGTGTAGTGTAGATCCACTGGGTGTGGGGCTCCGGTACGAACGGCCGGGGTTTCTTATTACGGGTGTGGGTCCGTGGAAAGAAGGGCCCTATTTTGATAGGGCCGTTTTCAAACTGGTTGGTATTTCGATTGCTATGCCTTGATGGGGCATAGCAATTGATCCACGGAGCACCGAAAGCTCCGTGGTCCGAAAAGTAGTAAAAAAAATAGTCCCCCCCACTCCATTCCCTAATTCTTACCCTAACCCCAACCCTCCCTTCTTGGCAGCCTGACGCTAACCCTCCCTTAATTGCAGCCTGACCCTAACCCACCATCTCCCACAGCCTGACCCTAACCCTCCCTCCCCTGCAGCCTGACCCTCACCCTCCCTCCCCCGCACAGAGAGTTTACTCACCCGTCCCCGTCCAGATGAGCGTCGCCGGGCAACTTAGATGCCGACAGAACAGTGAGTATAAAAAATATTTTTACAATGCTATTTAAAATGTTTAAAAAAAAAGTTTAATAAGGGATTTGATGTAACGGGACATATGTTTAGTAAGAAATTATTATTGGGCACATATGTTAGGATATTTAGGGACCTATAGGCAAATATACATAAGTACAAAGGACAATATAGGACCAGATTATTAATTATTACGGGACATATAGGAACATAGGGTTAATTAGTAAGGGACCAAATGTGACTGATGCTGAAGTAGTTAGGGACCTAAGTGGACATTTTCTATTATTAATAGGGTTGGAGGACACAGTAAATGGTTGAAAAAGGAACATAGCTCATTTAATGGGGATTGGTAGTGTACGGTGATTGATTTTTTAAATTTTACACTGTAACAGACTCATTATGCTGCCGCCAGCATGCCATTAACTCTTGGCATGCTGTCGCTTAAAGTACTATAACCCTAAGCATGACCTGCAATACATGGGCATGCTTTCAGTTATAGTACTATAGGCAGCTGCATGCCACGGGGGAAGTGTTGCTGTGGCAGCCATTTTTTTTTATTTTTTTCAGGCCAGGAACTCAAGCGAGGTTAAACTCCAGCGAGTTTAACATAAACTTGCTGGAGTTTAAGCACCACACATCGCTGGAGTTTAAGCACCACACATCGCTGGAGTTTAAGCACCACACATCGCTGGAGTTTACAAATCGGCACTTAAAAGCGCCTCTTAGTAAATTCAGAGACTTTGGGGAAAAAAATCGTCCCTCAACTCCAGCGATGTGGGGCGATTTTATGGGGCAGATTTAAATTGCCCTTAGTAAATCTAGCCCCAGGTCTGGGGACGTACGTTCGCAGACCTAGTTGTAAAAACTTGAGGTAGGATTCCGGACACGTCAGTGAGTTGAGTTGAGTTGCAGTCTGAATATCCGCATTTACATAGATATTCCATATTACCGGTCACACATCTCACTCTGGATCAGGCTCTAGTCAAACATGGCAAAAGTCCAGATTTTCTGCCAGCAATAGCGGACAAAATCATCTCAAAACTGTGCATTTGCTATTGAAATCAAACACAGTGTATGGTAATTTCTGCATATATTGTGAGACATCACCTAGGAAAGACAAGCGTAGATAGAGGAATCAGACACTACTTGCGTTAAGTGGATGTTGATTTATTGGTACCAAGTTTTCTACTGAATATAATTAAAAACCAAAACAATGTAAAATGTATGATCTGGGCATTACAAACAAACACTGGGGTAGATCCAGAACTAAGCGCGCTAGCCGGAGACATAAAAACGCTATTTTGCATGTACTGCGAATGCACGCGGCAGATGTTACGACACGTAACTCTGAATGTACGTACCAGACTACTATCCACAGCGTAACTATGACGGAAGGGTCATGCCAGCCATACATCACCTGTAATTACGCTTCGGAGGCGGGGTGAGGCATTTAAATCGTACAGTATGGGCGTGTTTAGGCGCGTAAGAACGTGCAGCCATTACGGCCGACAGGAGTTACGCTTGGAAAAGTAAAGGTAGGGTTTGGAAAGCGTAACACGGCTAAACTACGTACGGCCGAGGGGAGAGCTAAGGGGAGAGCATAGTAAATACGCTACGCTAGGAAATGGAATGGAAACGTAGCTCTGGCTCATTAAACAGCATAGACTGCAAGAACTAACTTCCTTAGATAGAAAACTTGTATAATGGTAGACCTAAAAATGGCAAACATGAGCTATATGTAGATGGGTTAAAGGATACTGGGCCTGATTCAGAGATCTGTCGGCGATGGGATCGCAAATATACGCATCTAAGTGGCAGGTCGGAGCAGGTTACATCCCACTGAATAAACAGTCACCCCCCTTGCAAACAGCGGCCGGACCTAAAGTTAGACCTTCATTGACTTGCCCTATCTGGCTGCACTCACTTCCGACCTTATGTGCAATAGTTGCGTATATTTAGGGTCCTAAGTCTGTAAGCGCGCCCACTTTCCCTCATCTCAATGCCTCCCCCCGCCCATTTCTATGCAAATGCGTAGATAGAGGAATCAGACACTACTTGCGTTAAATGGATGTTGATTTATTGGTACCAAGTTTTCTACTGAATATATTTAAAAACCAAAACAATGCTCTAAAATGTATGATCTGGGCATTACAAACAAACACTGGGGTAGATCCAGAACTAAGCACGCTAGCTGGAGACGTAAAACGCTATTTTGCATGTACTGCGAATGTACGCGGCAGATGTTACAACACGTAACTCTGAATGTACGTACCAGACTACTATCAACGGCGTAACTACGAATGAAGAGGGGGGTGCCAGCCAAACAACACCTGTAATTACGCTTCGGAAGCGGGGTGAAGCATTTAAATGGTACAGTATAGGCGTGTTTAGGCGCGTAAGTACATGCAGCCATTACGGCCGACAGGAGTTACGCTTGGAAAAGTAAAGGTAGGGTTTGGAAAGCGTAACACGGCTAAACTACGTACGACCGAGGGGAGCGCTAAGGGGAGAGCATAGTAAATACGCTACGCTAGGAAATGGAATGGAAACGTAGTTCTGGCTCATTAAACAGCATAGACTGCAAGAACTAACTTCCTTAGATAGAAAACTTGTATAATGGTAGACCTAAAAATGGCAAACATGAGCTATATGTAGATGGGTTAAAGGATACTGGGCCTGATTCAGAGATCTGTCGGCGATGGGATCGCAAATATACGCATCTAAGTGGCAGGTCGGAGCAGGTTACATCCCACTGAATAAACAGTCACCCCCCTTGCAAACAGCGGCCGGACCTAAAGTTAGACCTGCATTGACTTGCCCTATCTGGCCGCACTCACTTCCGACCTTATGTGTATTAGTTGCGTATATTTAGGGTCCTATGTCTGTAATAGCGCCCACTTTCCCTCATCTCATTCGGTTCCTAGATTTCCGCTGGACTTAGGATCGCAATTGTTCCCGACCGATTCACAAGTCCGACCTTAAGGCATTTCCGACCCTATCTTCAACGTACATGACGTTGCACTATTACTACGCATGCGCAGTTGATGCAAAATCGATCCGACCCTAAATATACGCACGGAACTATCGTTAATATCGGATCTCTGAATCAGGCCCACTGTAAAGACATGTTACAATATTTTAAATAATTTTGTCAGTAAATAGGAAGTCACGTTCCCTTTAAGCGTATAAAAGGGGCATTTAATATCTTCCCGCAAAAATGTATTTCTCTTTTAAACAAAATTAATTGCATCTAGGGCCATTAGGGCAGATCCAGAACAACGCTTCTGTGCGAATTTACACCTGGCGGACATGTAAAATCGCGGTTTTGTATGTACTGCGCATGCGCACGACAGATGATACGCTATGTTATGTAACGTAACTCTGAGCGTATGGGCCATTCACGTATTAGTTGTGTAAATTCGTACGTGTGGGCGTGCCAATTTTACGCGTGCCAAAAGTACGTCTAAAATACGCAATGTAGGCGGGGGGTTTTCATTTATATTGTACAGTATGGGCGTGCTTAGCTGCGTGAGTTTGTGTTGGTCATCCGTACGTGTGCGGACGACAGCGGTTACGCGGCCAAAATTTAAGGTAGGTTTTGAAAAGCGGAAATCGGTCAAAGTACGTACATTCAAGGGGTGTGCCTAGGGGAGTGTATAGAAGGTACGCACGCGTAAATACACTATGCTAGTAAACGTATTGCAAGCGGAGTTCTGGATCTACCCCATTGTGTGTTAAAAAGGCAATAAGGATTGGCCAGTTGGCTCTTATCTGCCATCAAATTCTATGGACTGGATCCAGAACAGCTTTATGTATGTGCGGGGATTTGAAAGTCTACACGAAAGAGGGGAGTGAACTCCCCCTATCACTCTCCTCTCTAAGGGTAGATACGCTGGCATAAGGCAGTTTCAAGACTGACGTGCGGATCAGCGGCCTTAAACCAAGCCCACACTGTCAAATTTAAATCTCCCCCCGCCTACCTTCTGTAGTTTTGGCGGGCAGAAGGGGAAGACTTGTGCCGTTGGATGGATCTCCTATTGTACGGGACTGCATTCCGTATGATAGGAGATATACATAATCATACTTCCCAACATTTATAATGCCAAAAAATGGCCTTCTTGTGGCCTGGCAGAATGAAATTAATTCAAAATAAAGAAAATAAAATAAAACTGCTTCTTATGTGTGAATCCGGCCTCTCGTTCATACAAAATACTCATAATTATATACAGATTCCGTTACATTTCTTTGCATCAATAAATTGTCATAAATTTCTATCCAAGAATCATAACATTAACTACATTTTATCAGGGCTTTAAAAAGCAGTGAATTATTTCTAATAAATGACCCCGTGTTTGACTGTTTAATCATTTCTTTATCAGCTTTTTTTTCAAAACATTTACTTTGACTAATTATAATTCTTATAGCAGCGTTTGTTTATTCTGTGTTTATCTTCTTTCTTCTGCATAATAGTCTTGACAATCCTCATCATAAAGGAAGGTACTTCTAAGCTTCCAAATACTTTGACATAAGCACATGTGACATGATAGACAATGCAAAGCCATTCAGTGGTATTTGGGTTTCCTGGTTCTCAATGACGACTCCATAGCGGCATTGGTGACTATCAGGGTTAAATAGGACACAGGTTGGCATGGGCATCTTGGCTGCTCCATGTAGTTCAAACGGTCTTTATGAGTTCCATATGCATTACAGACAATAGAATTCAGATGTCTAAACACAGTATATTGTCTATTGCAAATAATATATCAACAATAGTAACTATGGCTACTATACACAACATAGTAATCATGCCAAAATATATGTTTATCTCTGTATTTATGTTGTCATTGATGCTTATCAGAATTAGTTTTTTAACAATAATGATTGGTCAGGAAGTCAGTGAACATCCTCCCTAGAGTAAGCGTTTTGTAACTATCGGTCACCAACTTTACTGAGCACTTTCAAATATCCCAATAGTATAAAAATATGTAACAATCATCAATACCAACGTAAAAGCCTGCCCCCAGCTTATGTGTCATTACAAGTATTTTACCCAACTGAAATGTGACCTTTCTGAAGGGAATATTGTTAATGTGTGTCTTCTTACAGGTGTAGGTGGCCGCCCTAAACGGTCCTTTTTTCGAAAGGGCCGTTTTCTACCAGGCTACACCGAAGTGCCTGGGAAATCAATTGCTCCTGCCTCGGTGAGGAGAAGCAATCCATGATTCCGAGGATGAAGATGGATCTGCAAATGGTAAGTATGTATTCTTTCTCGTAATTTTTACCCTCCCCTTACATAAGTGTAGTTCCCCATAGTGAAAGGCTCTATTTCGAAAGGGCTGTTTGCTGTTTGCTCGAAGAGGCATAGCAATCAATCCCCAGAGCACCGAATACGGTGCTCTGTTAGGTAAGTAAAAAAAACCTACCCTTTCCCTAATTCTAACCAGTCACCCAACCCCCCGGCAGCCTAACCCTAAGTCTCCCCCTTCTCAGCCTAACCCTAAGTCTCCCCCACCTGCAGCCTTACACACTAAGTCCCCGGAGAGGGGTACTCACCTTCCTAAAATGAATGGGTGAGTATACTCGCATACTAACCGATTCATAAAAAAAATAGTAAATTATCACATTTAAAATAGGGACTCCCGAAAAGCAACTTTGAAACATCATTGCGGGAACTCGCAACGCCTTTTGATATAAGTACCCTTACCCAATAGTGAAAATTGCTATATAAATAATTTTGCCACAATTTAGCTGTCAGCTGTATCAGTGTCGAAATAGGGCCTTCCTAACTGGCATCTGCATCCCTGTACTGGTATATAGCTTGAGATAAATGAGGATATATACAGTAGATGTGGGTGCAGTCTTATTTATAACTTTGTTGGTTAACAAAAGGATTTATAACAATTTGGAATAATGGGTGCCAATACCTTTTTCATACAAAATGAGCACCGTGGAAGACCAATCTAGTGCAAAACTTATTCACCCTGAAAAAAATCAATGAACCAACCGACAGTAACTGTTATCATTTTTGCTCACTGTCACAAGTAATGTTGCTCAGACAGGGAGCTATTAAATATACATATGTAGGTTGTTAATATTTAATGCTTTGTCTTTAATCACACACAGATTCTTTATGATGACCCTACTCCAGCTTCAAGAAAAGATGCTTCTCTTTCTGTTTCAACATGTCACCAGCTGTTTAGATTGGATTAATGATGCGAGTGCTACATAAATAGCAGTACAATAAACTTTATGTGCCTGGCCTGCTTTGGATTTTTCTCATGTAAATATTAAGGATACTGAACTTTAAATGGAGCCTGTAAACCATTTCACTTCTACCCAATCTGCAGTTAATGGAAATAATCAGCCCTGCACCAGCTGAACATATGTTCCCTCTAAATGACTGAATATTTGCTTAAAAAGGAGGTGTAGTCATTTTTTTTCCCAGAACCACATTTGTGGTAGACTAAAGAAACAAAGAACAGTACATTAACTCAGGAAGCTAAAGCACAATAACATTTTAATAACATTTTGATCATATGACAGTACCTAGTTATTGAATATTTTAAATCTTGATTAAAGTGGCATACATTCCTAACAGTGAATCAATGACTGATATGCACTGATTTACGTATGTGCTTTTACTTATGCAACAAAAATAAATACAAATATCATTATGATGAAAATCTCTCTTAAAACTATATATAAAAATAGATAGATAGATAGATAGATAGATAGATAGATAGATAGATCAGGGTTGCCGACTTTTAAAAGCTTCCCTCCGGGCATGGGTGGATTGGGAAAATAAAGCGGTCCTGGAAAAGAAATCTGGAATAGGCCTTCTGTGGGCGGGACAAAATAAACTCTAGGAGGGGCTAACAAGAAAGTAGGCAGGGCAAGCACAGTTATATTAGTCCCTTAGGGCCTGATCCAGGCCTACGACGTAGCGCTCAGTGTACTAACGCTCAGCGTTACAACGTGACACTCCCCCTGCCCTATCGTATTTACACTCCCTTATGTTGGCTGAAGGCTACCCTAACTTCAGCGGGCGTAAGGGAGTGTAAATACGCTGGGACGGCGGCGTTAGTACGATAACGCCGCCCTCCCAGCCTCATTACCC
>WWET01001471.1:276188-290108 GCA_011038615.1 Limnodynastes dumerilii
ACCCAATGTCTGTGAAAGCCTGCAAGTTTCTTTATCCTGTAATACAAGATGGTACATTATTTGCAGTGCTATACAACAGCTTTACTGAACTATTTTAAAGGGCTTTCCCACTGAGATGTTAACAACTTACAGTCATTAGGCTAGGCAGTAAAAGCTATTTGCAAAAGAACACTATGCCTAAAATGGCTCAAATCCCCAAAATGCTGATTACTCAAAAATACTGTAGATTATAGATGTTTGTTAAGATGTTCTCTTCCCAAATAAGCTTCGGAATGGCAGCAGCAATATGGTTGTGAGATACCAAGAGTGGATTTATAAAGTTCTGTTTTATTTATAGATATTTTTTTGTTTCAAGATAAAGCTCTTGTCTGGGTATCTTATAAATTTCAGCAGCCACTCAGCCTTTGTGTAGATAAGAGCTTTAGGTTGAACAAAAGAAAGAGTTCAACCTCTTCGAAAAGTGCAACAAGGCTGCAAGGACCTTATCAGACTTAGGAAGGTCACTAGGAAGGTCTCTGCGTATCACACATGACAAAAAATATGGGGCTACATTTACTAAACCGAGGAAAAGGAAAAGTAGAGATGTTGCCCATAGCAGCCAATCAGATTCTACCTAACATTCTCTCGTATGTTATTGGAAAGTAAGAGCTAGAACCTGATTGGTTGCTATGGCCAACATCTCCACTTTTTCTTTCTGCAGTTTAGTAAATCTGGCCCTTGTTTCATTTACTATTTTTGGGTGCACCTTCAAATGTTTTTCAGCCAATATGGCTTATCCATGACAAATATCTATCGCTAATCATGAAACACCAGGTGGTCTATTCATTATTTGTCAGTAACAGAATTTTTTATTGCTAAAGCTATTTAAATAAACTGTATTGAAAGGGGCTTTAATGCTTTTCCTAATACATCAAGGGCAGTGGCAGATCTACTATGAAACTAATGAAGCTTAAGCCCCTAAGGGTACATTAAGCAACTTTTTTGCCATTATTTTTTAAAGGGTTCATTTATCAACAAAATCAATGGAGTTTTTAAAGTGGATGTTATTAAAATAGGCTATTTTTGTGATGGAAGCAGAAGCCAATGGGTTGAAGTACTTTACATTGACCTCAGAATAGGGAAGGGTTTTTGAGTGCCCAGAAACTTCCCCTGATCAGTATTGCCCTATTGTTGTTGGTTGCAAAGGGGTTCCCATAACAAACAGTTCAAGCTTCAAGGCCCCAAAAATGTGGGTCCACCACTGATCAAGGTGGGTCCCCGCTTAGAACGGCCCTATTGCGATAGGGTCGGTTTCTTCCAGCCAGTTTTGAACTCGAGGAGGCATAGCAATCGATCCATGGAGCACCGAGCTTTCGGTGCTCCAAAATGTAAGTAAAAAAAGTCCCCCACTCCTTTCCCTAATTCTAACCCTAACCCTCCCCTCTCATTACCCTGGTGGCTTCACCTTGTGACCTGATGACTGCAACAAGAAGTAGTGTAATATGGATCTTTTAATGCTGTGACAATGTAATATCTTTAATCTTAGATGTGGATATAAATGGCACAGTTATAATAAAATATAACCCCCCCACTTTATTTAAAACAAATAAAATAAGTTACAAATAAATTATTTAGGTTCCCCAATCAGAGAACTCTGTGTGTCAGAATATGGAAAATCCAAAGGCCAATCAGTAAAAATCAAAGTCAAAGGAAGCATTTGCTAAAAGTGGCTAAGGCTGGATCTTTCCTGCTCTTTTCGCGTTTCGAATAATTCTTTATCAAGGCAGACTTCAGACGCTTAGACGTTAGTTGATTTCTCTGCCTTGGGGGGGCTTTTATTGTTATATATATTATATAAATGAATATATATATACTTGGCAAGTATCTAAAGGGGATACAGTTGTTGGCCCTATTTCAACAATAAAACAGTTGCCGCCTAAATGGCAACTATATAATTGCCAGAAATGATTGGCACAAAGGAAATTTATATTGGGAATATGTACCTACTTCCCCCCATTCCCAATAGCGACAGGCTGCGGTGTCTGCATCAGGCTCAGGTTAGGGTTATTATTCAAGAAAGAAGGGTTAAAGGACATGGAGGGTTAGGACTCAAGAAGGGGAAGGTTAAGGTTAGGATGGTTAGGGTTAGGCTGCAGGAAAAGGAGGGTGAGGGTTAGAGGGAGGTTAAGGTTAGGGCTAGGATGGAAGGGCTGGATCCAGCCTTAAGCAAGTCTAAATAGCAAGATATCTCCCTGCATGCAAAGAATACAATTGACTTGACTCCCCCTGCAATCAACATGGTCTGGATCCAGCCCAAAGTGCTTATTTGTGGACCAGGGGCATCACAACTTTTTTTATTGGGAGGGTGAGAGAAATTAGCCCTACCACTGGTGCCCCCTCTCATCTTGCCGCCTCCCCCCCTTTGTTGTGCAGTAACTGTATTTGTGCAGCAGCTTTGTGGTGTGGCTAACTCATTGTTGGCGTGGTCAAGCCATTGGGGTGTGTGGTCAACCCATCATGTCTGCAGCCACCCAGTACTCTGATCATATCTCCAGCCCCCCTCCCAGTACTCCCATGTGCCTCCAGCCCCCCAGGATGATTCCCCATCATGTCTTACTAGCCCGTCCATTATGTGCCTCCAGCCCCCCTCAGTATTCCCCATCATGTGCCTCCAGCCACCCTCAGTATTCCCCATTATGTGCCTCCAGCCCCCTCAGTATTTACCATCATGTGCCTCTACCCGACCCCCAGTATTCATCATAATGTGCCTCCAGCCCCCCTCAGTATTCACTGTAAAGTGCCTCCAGCCCCCCTCAGTATTCCCCATAACGTGCCTCCAGCCTCTCCCCTTTTTCCTTACCTTCCCTTCCTCCTCCGCGGCCCTCTTTCTGTAAGAAGGCAGCACTCATACAGGAACGTCCTGTATGAGAACTGCAGTCTGCATAGCGGGGAGCGCCGGCTCTGAACACTAACAGGCGCTCCCCTGCTGCACACCATGGCGTCCCCGTCAATTTTTTTGAGGGGGAGCCGTGTCCCCCCATCCCCCCTCCGTTCCGACGCCTCTGCTGTGGACAGATCCCAGTTCCTCTCTCCGGTAAAATGGAGACTGCTGGCATTTGCTGGCACTCACCAAACAACTGCTGCATGATGGTCTAGCCTAATACAGACCATTGTAGTGGCAAAACCCACCCATCTGTAGGCTATGCAAAGTGATACTTGACCTGACCCCATAGTGAGTTCATATAAATGAATATTAACAATCATGTAATAAAATAAATCATTAAATTAATGAAAATTAAGAAAAAGAAAAAAAGAAAACCGAACAATTACCCAACTAATGTGACAACTCTAACCTTAAATTCAGTGACAACAGAACTGATACTAGACACTGAGGTGATAGAAGCATTGTAAATTCTCATAAAGAACTGCTGAATACTCAGATTCCGTTTCTCAATATTTGATTGATTTCTATATATTATTGATTTCTTACTGAGAACTCTACAATATATGTTCAAATCTGAGGCTCTCAATCTTCAATATTGTTAACCTGACATTATATATGTACAGTGATTATCATAAATAGCTCTTTTCATGAAGGATTGTGCAATTTTATCTGTAATGACTTCACATTGTCATTTAATAAGATGGTTTTTGTAATTTTCTCAGTGTCAGGTAATGGTTTCCCCCAGAACTTAAATGCCCAGCCAACACTTTCCCCTTAGGGCTAAAGGTATTGTCATTGCTATGAACCTGAGAAAAAAGTAATTTATTCTATAGAGTTACCACTATATCTTTCATAGAGATTCAGCCTGACAGCTTGTTACAAGATATGAAGGGTATGAAATAGTCCCTGCATGAAGATATTATTGAGCTGATACATTTATTGATGACATATGAGCCATGCAATGATTTGTTTTGACAAGGTCTTCTAGACATATGTACCTAATAAAATAAGTTTGGAGTTCTCCTCGTGTTTGCATGGGTTTTCTTTAATATCCAATAATCTGCTAGTGTCACAGGACACAGGACTTACTGTGTGAGAGCCCACCTTTCAGTGGCACTCTCCAGCTGTACCCGCTCTGCTTCTTCAAGAAAGTGCCGCTCTCAGTAGTGGCAGTCTCCTGTTGTCCCTCCTGCCTTGCCTCTGATAGTATTCTTGCGCCAAGCTCCGGCGTCCTCCTGTGCATGGGTGCCACCATGTTGGATCCAGTCACCTGATGCGCCCCAGCCAACCGTATTTCAGCTAAAGGATTCACATGACCAGGCTATCCAATCCTGGTCTGCCTCCCTGTGCCAGAACAAATTGTTCACTCAAGGTGCCTGGTTGCTTGCTGAGTAGCAAAGGAGGACTATTTATGATGCACAGCCGCAAACTCCCATCTCAAGTATATACAATAGAATATAAATTTAAAAAAATAATTTTTATTATCATCAATTTAAGAGAATTTCATATTCATAAAAGTATAAATCGAGAGACCTTCCCAGCGAAAATATAAGGCAATAACAAGTCTCCCAATATTATAACCATAATAGACACATCATCTAGTACAAAATGAATATTTCATCAAACAAAAGGTAAGTCTCATTCTGTACAAAAAATACAATATGTAGAACTCAGTACATCTATAGGATATTGCATCTGAGAAAAATGTACAAAGAAATAGAACAAGACAATATCAAAAGGTACTAGTGCAAAAAACGGAGAATAAACACGTGGCTAGAAACGGGGAGCCACGGCGATCTATCTGAAATCCGGCGGCTGTCCCTGTCCAAGGCTAGCAGTCTCACGGCCACTCATCACCCACTCCTGGGCGCGTGTCTGATCCTACCCTAGACTAACCATAATTACCCAAACGTGGCTCAATGCGAGGAGACAGGCGGCATCCCGGTGCACACGGGGGCCAGAGTACAGTTCGTCCAGACGTACGTTTCGCTTACTTCATCAGGTGACACCTTTCCCCTGATAAAGTAAGCAAAACGTACGTCGGGGCGCTTATGGACGCCTAAAGTAAGTACTAACAAGGGGAGTGTCTAGTGGAGTGCATCGTAGGTACACTGGTGTAAATACGCTATGCACAAGAGCGTTTCATGATCGTAGGTCTGGATCAGGCCCACAGTGCCTATACTATCACTCACACAGTGCCCATCCTATCACTCACACACTGCCCATACTATTACTCACAGAGTACCAACCATACTATCACTCACACACTGTCCATACTATCACTCACACACTGCCCATAATATCACTCCCATGTTGCCCACAATATTATCACTCACACACTGCCCACCATACTATCACTCCCACACTGTCCATACTATTACTCACACACTGCCAACCATACTATCACTCAAACACTGCCCACCATACTATCACTCACACACTGGCCACTATACTATCATGCACACACTGCGCATCATACTATCACTCACTGTCTATACTATCGCTAACACACAGCTCTATATTTTCTTTCTTTAGATTACTCCCATTCTTTTCTCTAACCTTCTTTTCTGCATATCTTCCGTTTTCTCGGCTCCTCTTCTTTCTTCCTGTTCCTCTTCTCTCCTCTTGTGTAGTGCCCAGCGTAACATTACCGAGGAATCAGTGCACTATTAAGTTCACAGCGCACTGTTTCCGCTGTTTAAAAGGTTTAAATCGACCGTGGACCTGATGGGGGCCTAATTACCTGTTCTGGTTAGGCGGCTGGAGAGAAACGGCACTAAAATTGCTAATGGCAGGGCAGCCTAAGGGGCGCATGCCACCCTGCCCCCTGGTCTAGTCTGCCTCTGCTAGTGTGGGTGTTAGTGAATTTATACTGTAAGCTCCAGTAGGACAATGGATGCTTAAACATTATAAAGTGCTATTTAATGTTTTCTGCCCCCCTCCTAATGTCTTCTGTTCCTCCCTCATAATGTCTTCTATTAGTCCATCCCTCTTACTTAGTCTGTTAGCTCACTTGAGAAGGGCCTCCATCCTAGTGTTTTCCCCTCCTCCACCATGCTCCCTTTCCTCAGGTGTGGGTCCCCGGAAAGAACGGCCCTATTTTGATAGGACCGTTTTCTACCAGCCATTTTCGAACTGGCTGGGATTTCGACTGCTTATGCCTGGATGAGGCACAGCAATCGCTCCACGGAGCACCAAACACAGTCCTCTGAAAGCTAAGCTAACTACCCCAACCCTTCCCCTAATGCTAACCCTAACCCTCTCCTTCCATTATCCTAACCCTAACCTTCCCCACAGCCTGACCATAACCCTCTGTCTCCCGCAGCCTGACCCTAATTCTCCCTTCCCCGCAGCCTGATCCTAACCCTTCCTTCCCTGCAGCCTGACCCTAACCCTGGAGAGGTTACTCACCTTTCCCGTGGTGCGGGTCCTGCGGTAGCGGCGGCGGTGTTTCCAAAACGGAATGGGTGAGTATGCCGATTGGCATAAGGAATGGGTGAGTATGCCGATCAGCATACTCACCCATTCTGAAAAAAAATTCTAAAATGGTGGGGTATTTGAAATAGGGACATCCAAAAAGGAACTTTTGGATGTCCCTATTTCAGAAATCCCTCATTCTATGCGGGGACTGTAACCGCTCCCCTTCATACCCTCTTATCCCCTTTCTGCTACCCTTTACCCCCTCTGTACCTGATGGCTCCCTCTCACTCGCCCTCTCTACCTCTCACTGCACTCTATCCCCCTTCTCCCTGACCCACGCAAGCCTGTCCGTTCAAGCTTGATACCTCATATCTTGCCTTATTGCCTGTGGACGCTTCACTCTATCTTATTTTTTTTAAATAATTTATGTGATATTTTATTTCTCATATTTGTATTGTATTGTTTAATGTAATATACTGTCCATTCTCGCACTGTATGTCTGTACTGTGTTTTGTTGTTCTTTGTATGGCACTGCGGACACTTAATGGCACCTTATAACTAGACTATCATAATAATAATAAGATGGTACTATATAGGAACCTATAACATCTGTTAACAATAGACAGGATTCACAGATCTGCTGTAAGTTAGGTGCAGACAGACCAGCACCCAACTCACCCGTCCTGCCTCCATCCCGCCCCCCATATTTAGGTACCTTATGGCACTTACGAATGCCATAGGGCTACCGTAACGCTCCGTGCAATGTTCGCACGGACATTGGGCCTGATCCAGAACTACGCCCGCCGTACTATCTACTGAAAAGCCGAACTGCGTATGCACCGGGCAGATGTTGCCCGGCGTAGCTACGGCAACGCCCGATAAATGATCAGGAGGGGGCGTCCCCCAGCGTTACTACGTTGAATTTAGTGCAGGTAGGCAGGGCGTGGGAGGGTAATGAGGCTGGGAGGGCAGCGTTTGCGTTGCAAAGCCGCCGTCGCAGCGTATTAACACTCACTTACACCGGCGGAAGTTAGGGTAGCCTTCAGCCGGTGTAAGCGAGTGTTAATACGGTAAGACAAGGGGGAGTGTCAGAGGTGTGCAGCGATGTTACGCTGAGCGGTAAACCGCTAAGTGTAACATCGTAGGTCTGGATCCGGCCCATTGCCAGTACCCACCTTCCCCCTCCCACTTTTACACAAAGCCTCTTTTTTCCTAAAATACTCTGTGCGGTCTTTAAAGACTACACGGAGGCAATCTACGTACCGAACTGGTACGTAGATTGTCTAAAGGACCTACTACGTATGCGCAGTAGGTCCTTTACTAAAGATATGCACCTAGGAAGAGACTGCTTCTTAGGTGTGAATCTGGCCCTATATAATAGAATATTTTGGGCTCCATTTACTAAATGGTGAAGCCTTAGTTTTCAGTAGATAAAGACTGTTTTCACCTGAAGATTACTTTAAACCTTCAGTTAGTTTTAGTGTTAGTTTTAGTTTAAAATGAAATAGATAGAGGGGGTAAATTCAGTGTCATCTGGGGGAGGGTGTGGATTAATGCTGTGTGAACTGTGGTGATAGGATTAATTCAGTGTAAACTAGAGAGTGAGTTTAATTCAGTATGAAAACTGGATTAAGGGGAGTTAGTTCTTGTGTGACCTGAAGGCTGAGGTGTAGGAGGAGTTAATTAAAGTGAACTGGAAGGGCACTCTCCCTGTTCTCAAATGCAAAAATCTGTATTTGTTTTATATAGCCGACGTAAGGAAGGGGCCATACGCCCGCACAGGGGGAGAGTCGGGGAAAGCGAACGCCGATACGCTGTGCTTTAGTAAGTGCAGCGCATCGGCGTAGGTCTGGATCAGGCCCATTGCCACTACCCACCTTCCCCCTCCCACTTTTACACAAACCCTCCCCGATTCAACATAACACCACCTCTTTTTTCCTAAAATACTCTGTGCGGTCTTTAAAGACTACACGGAGGCAATCTACGTACTGAACTGGTACGTAGATTGTCTGAAGGACCTACTACGTATGCGCAGTAGGTCCTTTACTAAAGATATGCACCTAGGAAGAGACTGCTTCTTAGGTGTGAATCTGGCCCTATATACTAGAATATTTTGGGCTCCATTTACTAAATGGTGAAGCCTTAGTTTTCAGTAGATAAAGACTGTTTTCACCTGAAGATTACTTTAAACCTTCAGTTAGTTTTAGTGTTAGTTTTAGTTTAAAATGAAATAGATAGAGAGGGTCAATTCAGTGTCATCTGGGGGAGGGCGTGGATTAATGCTGTGTGAACTGTGGTGATAGGATTAATTCAGTGTAAACTAGAGAGTGAGTTTAATTCAGTATGAAAACTGGATTAAGGGGAGTTAGTTCTTGTGTTACCTGAAGGCTGAGGGGTAGGGGGAGTTAATTAAAGTGAACTGCAAGGGCACTCTCCTTGTTTTCAAATGCAAAAATCTGTATTTGTTTTATATTGTGTATAATGATCATGGATCGTGAACTCTGTATATTTTATATAGGTCATTTCTGGGCTGTGTGTATTGTATATAGGTCATTGGTGGGCTCTCTTTATTGTCACTTTTGTTACAAGTTAAAAAAGGTGTGTACAAATTTATAGTTAACCAAACACTGTAACATCATCCCTTTGTCTCTGTAGCTATTGAGATGTGTGTGTGTTTGCCCAGGAACCTGTGACACGTAACTCTCTGGCTCTGATTGTTGCGCTTACGTTATCTACTGATTCACTGAGCAGTCATGTCACAGTCAGCTGTGTGGCTGAGCGGTGCAGCAAGCAAGCGTCTCTGCATAGGATTGTCTGAGCTTGGATGTTCTGCAGCTGCTGATGCATATCACAGAGGCAAGTGGCTGTCTATAAGGCCGTCTACTTAGTAACCCGTGGCTGTGCATCGGTTGCTAAGTAATAGGGGAGCTTCTGTACATTAAATGTTTAGACTCTCAGCAAATCACAATGCCACATTACTGAGCATATTTAAAGGAAGGCCCATTCCTTTACTTTGCCAGAGGCATCCAGATCCCTAGATACACCCCTGACGATTAGAAAACCAAGAGTCATTTGCTGCATAAAATGTGTTTAACAATAAAGTTTTTTCTCCAATAAATAATTATATTTAATTGTGTAAACAGATTAAATAGAGTTTTAATAAATGCATTGAAATACTAGTATATAGGTTATTTCAATCCAGCAGATGGACTTGTATAGCTCTATAATTAGATAGCTGAATAACTGAATTGGATAGCTGAATAATTTAATCTATATTTTGTAATTAATACATAAAGGTCTGGATTTACAGTGACATAGAAAACTACGTAGCTGTAAATCCGGACCATAGTGTATAATTGTATTATATTTTATTTATATAATTTGTATTTAGTTTGTGCTTTCTTTTTAGTAGATCATTTATTTATTTAACAAAAGCAGAAATTGTCACAGGAATGATTTTGTAAAAAAATTGACCAAGTGACATTGTGCTTGTTATCTTTTCCTGGAAAGTGAGAGTAATCTGCTTATTCACTCTTGTTTTCTGCCTTTATATATCATCCTGTGTGGAGGAAAGTCATTGCGTGCTCTGTCATATTTTCCCACAGATAAAAATGTTTGTTATTTAAATTACTGAACGCTGAACTAACTAGTCCAGTGCTGAGCCATCAGAGCTAGAATGTGACTAAAATAAACTGCTATACGACCCTCGGAACAATGCAATCATTATTCACTTTTGGACAAAATATCAATCATCCCAAGTATCATCCCCAATCCACTGAGAAACAAATAGTTTTAAGGCAATCTCTGTTTACACCATAGTTTCCGACTCTCCCGGAATGTCCGGGAGACTCCCGAAATTCAGGCAGTTCTCCCGGTATCCAGCCAGCAAATCTCCTGCAAGGGACTTGAGGTCCATGGTGTCATAGAAACCATGGCCTCAAGTCCCTCCCTGTCCCTAGCCCCACCCCCATCCCTATGAAACCACCAAAGGGTAATTGGTAGACAATGACACATTGATAGATTAATGACACAATGGGCCTGATCCAGACCTACGACCGCAATCGCCCGCGAGCGTAGCGAACGTTCGCCCGGGCGCAAAAACTTTCACGCCCATAACACTCCCATGCATTGTACCTGCTTACGCCGGCTGAACCCTACCCTAAGATTTTCCAGCGTACGTGCAAATTTTCGTACCGATACGCTGGTCGTACTGGGCTTAGCACGCCCATACTGTACAATTTAAATGGCTATCCCCTCCCCGCCTTAGTAACTCGAGCGTCCAGACTATCGTCGTAAAAAACGCACGCCCCTTGAGCGAAAAATACGCTGAAAATTCGCTCGCTGTACGCTCATGTCTTTCGGTCGACCGGAAGTTGTCATACTGCACATGCGTAGTGCGGTTTTTTTCACGAATTTTCACTTACGATGAGCGTACGCTCGCTTGCGGCCGTAGCTCTGGATCAGGCCCAATGTACATAAATCGCGCTGTTAAGCTCCGCCCCCTGCATGCATTTATGGCTTTCCTCTAGGATCTCCCAGAGGGAAGCTTTTAAAAGTCAGCAACCCTGGTATACAATTTTTTCTAAAATCCTAGCCCTTTATCCCTGGTGTATCATTCTTTTCTGGACATTAAAAACCTATGACTGACTATGACCTGACTGTGCATTAGGCAATATCTAGAGCATGCTCTAAATGAGCACTGTGTACCCACATGACCATTTACGGAATGGTGTCCACACATGGGGCCTGATCCAGAGCTACGATGTTACACTGAGCGCTGTAGCGCTCAGCGTAACATCGCTGCTCTGGCCCGACACTCCCCCTTGTAGGAGAGTATTAACTCTCCCTTACGCCGGCTGAAGGCTACCCTAACTTCAGCCGGCGTAAGGGAGAGTTGATACGCTGGGACGGCGGCGTTAGTACGTTAACACTAACTTCAGCGTAGGAAAGCTGGGGGACGTCCCCTCCAGCGTCCCTACAGCGCTACTATGGATCTACGATCGGGTGTTTCCATAGTGACGCCGGGCAACATCTGCCCGACGCATGCGCATTACGCTTACGGCCGCCATACTAGCGACGGCGGCCGTAGCTCTGGATCAGGCCCATGGACACAAAAAGTAACTACTTGCATCAACTTCTCAGAATCCCTATATTTCATTTTATATACAGGTATATTTAATATAAGAGACTCTAAGACATAACTTTGATTGTATATGAGGTGTGACATTGGAGGTAGTTTGCTAGGAGGGTGCAGCCTTTAGGTGCACATTAGGTTAATCCTTCTCACACTGTCATACAGGTTGCCTACTTGGAGCTAATTAGTCAGTGTTGGTGAGGAGACCTCAAGTAATTGATTTGCACAGTGGCCCTGATCCAGAGCTACGGAAGCACAGAAAAAATGAGTACTGCGCACGCTCATATCGGGAGCGCACACAGAAAGATGGGCACAAGTGTCACCATCCGACGGCACTCCGTCTGTGGAATTGGGAGTTCCACAATATTTAAACATTAAATACCCTCTGTGATAAGCACTAGAAAACAGATGCTGCTCACATAATGGACTGGATCCAGACTTAAAAAGGAGCTTGACAATAAGGACCATATTCAGACTTCCGTTTGAAAACCTCAGTCACTCCCCTTTCTAATCCGTGCTCACGTTGACTTACACCACCATAGCCCAACTCTATCTTTCCGTGTGCTGTCCCGTGCGTCTGTGTCCTCTGTACATGCATATCATCATAATCGCACCAACTTTTCATCATTTAAATGCATTGCTCCGCCCATTTTCACTTAAATTCTCCCGCGCGTATATTTGCATATCCAGACGTATGTACACTCGTGCCTATCATACGTCCGTCCGTAAGGCACTTCCGTGCGAATAGTCTACATCAACTATGTACAAAAAGTTACCACGCATGCGCAGTTGAAATGTACCTAAAAATATGCACGGGAGTCGCCGTGAAAATGGAAGTCAGACTACGGTCTTAAGAGAGAAAAGTTACTCCTGGGCTAAACCATGTTGATTTCAGGTGAGTCATAGTTCAGGGCTGATTCAGAGTTGTACTTCTACTTTTTTTTAGGTGCAAGTATAGACCTGAGCAATACCATGTTGAATTGCAAGGGGATTCAGATTTAAAACCAGAATTAAAATTAGGAGGTGAAGTTTCTTAGCTGAACGCTATTTTATAGAATAAACATAAAGCTATAAAGTGATATATTTTCCCTGCATGCTAAATTTTTTAAATTAATTAACACCCCTTACTTTGAAAAATGGTTTAGACGAGCTGTACACTTGCACCTAAAAAGAAAGGTGTAAGTGCAACTCTGAATCAGCCCCAATGTGTTGGCTTACAAATTAGTGTTTTTATTCTCTGAGATCTGGGCCTGGATTCAGAGTTTGGGAGTAAGGGTAAATCAGATGTAAGTGTACACCTCGGCTATACCATTTTGCAAATCTTTTACATGCAGGGAAAATACATTACTTTTTCACACTAAACTCAAATACTGCAAAGCTTTATGTTTAATCTATGAAGCTGCTTTCAGATCGCTGCCCTGCCCTGGGATATTGGCGTGTCAGCAGAGGATTACAGGGTCACAGACCGTTTGGCACTGCAGGGCTATGTAATTTGTTTACTGTCGCTCTGGCAACACTTGTTGCCAGGGCAATAGTAAACAAATCACACCAATCAAGTAGATTATGTGCTACCCAGGTTGAAAAACCCGGGTAGCACCTTTCACACTGTACCCCTACCCGGATCTGACCCATGAATAACCCTTCTTTTCACCCGGGCTGAATTCCCGGGTCATTAGACCCGGGTAAAGGCACCCGGACCCTTTCACACTGAGCCCTTACCCGGGTTTTTGCTGCTTTCCACGGCAAAAACCCGGGTTTTTAGGGCGATGTGAAAGGGGTATGAAACAGAGTTGAGCAAAGAAACTTGCCCTCTTAAATATAATTCTGGTTTCATAATGTAAATTTGCCTCCCCTTGCAGTTTAACATGGTATTGCTCAGGTCTACACTTACACCTAAATAATTGTGTAAGTGCAGCTCTGAATTAGCCCCCTGGTGTATTGAGAGACTGCTGCACATACCCAGTAGTGAGGAAAAGATGTGTGTGCCATTACTCCATAAGCATTTACATAGCTAATCTGTGAAATGAAACATGCTTCCAGGAACTGGGCAAGTCAGAATCATAAGTGTACATGCAGGGTTATCACAGGCCTACATAGAGTAAAGAAACATTTGGAGAGCTGAACATTTGCACATTGGACCAGACCCAGATTTGCGACAATTGGATGTTTTCTGATCGCTAGGACTGGAAAATAATACCTTTTGGAAGCAGCACTACCAGAACAGATCCGAATCCAGAATTCCGACCTGATAAAAATGATGACGGCAGGGCAGGTCATGGCTTTCACTATGGGCCTGATCCAGAGCTACGAAATTGGCCGATAGCGAGCGTACGACCGTTTTTTGCGTATTTTCGTATGAAAATTCGCACTGCGCATGCTCAGTATGACAGCTTCCGGTCGGCTGGACGACATGAGCGTATAGCGGTCGTATTGTGAGCGAAAT
>WWET01001471.1:300126-315207 GCA_011038615.1 Limnodynastes dumerilii
GGGGGGTAGACGATTGGGAGAGGATGAGGGGCTTAAAGAAGGATTGCTTGGCGAGTGCGAGGGCAGAGCTAAAAGAGGAGAGTATGAACTTGAAGTGGAGAAAGTCTGCAAGGGAACGGGATTTTCTCCAGAGGCGCTCCGCGGTGCGGGAGCATTTCTTTAAGAACCGAGTTATAGGGGAGTGCCAGGGTTGAGGATTGTTGCGGCGAAGGGAGACTGAGGCAGGAGGGCAGGTAGCATCCCGGGCAGAGGAGAGGGCATTATTGTAGAGAGAGGGGGCTAGATTGGGGCAGGACATGGTGGAAATGGGTGTGAGGAGGGGATCAAGGGATGAGGTAAAAGCTGAAACATCAAGGGAAGAGAGATTTTTTCTGGAAACAATACGTTTGGGTGACCGGGAAGGAGAGGGGGAGGAAGAGAGGGAGAAGGAGATAAGATGATGATCAGAGAGGGGGAACGGAGAGATGGAGAAGTCAGACAGGGAGCACGAGCGTGAGAATACGAGATCAAGGGAGTGGCCCAGGTTGTGGGTGGATGCTGTGGTCCATTGTGATAGGCCAAGGGAGGAGGAGAGGGAAAGAAGTTTAGTGGTGCTGGGGTCAGCGGGGTTGTCAACAGGGATGTTGAAGTCACCTAGGATAAGGGTGGGGAGGTCAGAAGACAAAAAGTGGGGGAGCCAGGCTCCAAAGTTATCAATGAAAGTACGATGGGGTAAATCATTTCTACCTCCTGAAGACAGCTGCTCTGGCACTCACATATTACAGAAAATTAAAGACTGTGGTCCAGATTTACTAAGCTGTTGGTTTGGAAAAGCGGAGATGTTGTCCATAGCAACCAATCAGATTCTAGCTGACATTCTCTAGTATGTAATAGTTAAATGAGAGCTAGAATCTGATTGGTTACTATGGGTGACATCTCCGCTTTTCCAAACCCGCAGCTTAGTAAATCTGGCCCTATGACTTCAATTGTGTTTGTTTTGTGGGCATCTGCTTTGAACTGTAAAATATGACAAAAGTTCTCACGTCACCATGTATCTATAAGAATCTCTCCAAAAACCCTATTAAAAGTTTTCCTAATGAGCTGTCATGTGCTGAAAAGTCAAAAAAAAAACTAGAAGTTTCTATAGTAACAAGGAAATCTCATATATGTTGATAAAATAGAAATGTCTGATCAGCATTGCATGACTTCTTTATGTTTGTTCTGTAAATATGCATAATAATGTTAAAAACAAATTTATAAAGTGAAATTTAGGAAAAAAGAGCAAATTCTAATTCTTCACAAATTCCACATGACAGTGCAGGAATTGCTCTAACCAAAAAGAGTCTTTTAAATAACTGTAACAATTCCTTAACTCCAATCACCCCTCGTCCTAACTTCAAACCCGTCTTCTCATTGGATGCGGTGCAGACTGGCACCAGGCTGGAGTGTTGCTTCTCTCCCTGCTCCCCGCTGCAATGCACTGAGATGGGGTTCCTGCTTTCAGTTTCAATAGTAATAGTATAGTAAGGGGAAAAAGTTCCATATAGCGCTACAGCAAGAATTCCTTGAACACACAGCTTGAGTAAAAAACATATAACATTTATTTATTTTGGTAAATTACACATGTAAAACTAAACAAATAAATATAAAACACTTGAGATCATTTGCAGTAGATACTCGTGAAATATATTTCCGACTATTTCAGAGAATTAGCCAGATTTGATTGACAAATGTTCACTATATATCGGTATGCAAAATATAATGAATCCAGGTGCTGTAACTGAGAATATTGGTAAAGTCCTGTATTCAGGAAGCTTTGATTATTAGACCAAGATCCAGTACGGATATGAGGCTGTTTGGACGATAATTAGAACTCAATCGTTGGTACGTACATGGAAAGGTTTATGCAGATTTCAATATAAATATAAAGTATACAGAGACCGGCCGGTCAGGTCTTACCGCTTGTCTGCCAATGTCTGGAGGGTTTGAATGTCCTTGCGGGAAAGGGAGAAGGTGTTCAAGGCGCTGGTCACAGTCCGTGGTGATCACTCCAAGTCACCCACACGTGCTAAGGTTCCGCCGGAACCCGTATTCCCGTACTCTTAGGATGTCCTCCTTTAAATGGATAGAAGTGGCTTGTGCAAACACTTCCTTCAGATGGTTAAGTACCACGAATGAAATGCATAAAGAGCCAGAGATGTTAAAGGGCTGATATGTTCCTGGATCGCTCTTTTAGGTCAGTTTCAGCAGTTTCACTGGGGTTAAAATAGAAACCTTGACACGTTTCACGGCAATGATCTTCCGTTTCCTCAGAAGGATATGACATGACAGGATAAGAGGTGCCTTTTGTAGTAATGCCACTCCAATCAACTCATTAAACAGATGTGTTAGACATACCAGATTAGTACAAAATAGTATAATTAATTAAAGGAATTGTTAAAAATTTTTTATTAAAACCGAGCTGTGTGTTCACAGACAACAAGTAGAGTATCTTTGTTTTAATAAGGATAATTCTTTTTGACATCAGTAATTTTTGTAGACTTATTATCAAGAATATCATAATACACATGAACAGGGTATTTACAAAGGTCTCAATATCTGGAATATTATCCAAAGTTGTGCAACGGACGAAATTGTCTGTTTCCTCTCCCATTGTTAAGCTAATGGTTATTATTTATTATGATTATTTGTTTGTTTTTTTGTTTCTGTTTCTGTTTTTTATTTGTCTTGTTGTCTATGAACACACAGCTCGGTTTTAACAAATTTTTTTAACAATTCCTTTAATTAATTATACTATTGTATTAATCTGGTATGTCTAACACATCTGTTTAATGAGTTGATTGGAGTGGCATTGCTACAAAAGGCACCTCTTATCCTCTCATGTCATATCCTTCTAAAACACGTCAAGGTTTATATTTTAATCCCAGTAAAACTGCTGAAACTGACCTAAAAGACCTATCCAGGAACATATCAGCCCTTTAACATCTCTGGCTCTTTATGCATTTCATTCGTGGTACTTAACCATCTGAAGGAAGTTTTTGCACAAGCCGCTTCTATCCGTTCAAAGGAGGACATCCTAAGAGTATGGGAATACGGGTTCCGGCGGAACCTCAGCACATGTGGATGACTTGAAATGATCACCACGGACTGTGACCAGCGCCTTGAACACCAGGGCCTGGATTCAGAGCTACACTTACACCTTTTTTTTAGGTGTAAGTGTAGACCTGAGCAATACCATGTTGAACTGCAAGGGGAGGCAAATTTAAATTGTGAAAGCAAAATTATATTTAAGAGGTTACATTTCTTAGCTCAACTCTATTTCATAGATTAAACATAAAGCTATGCAGTATTTGAGCTCTGTGTGCAAAAGTAATGTATTTTCCCTGCATGTTAAAGATTTAAGATTAATGAGCACCCCTCATTTTGCAAAGTGGTTTAGCCAAGCTGTACACTTGTTCCTGTGTTACCCTTACTCCCAAACTCTGAATCCAGGCCCTCAATTGTAAAAGTGTGAGCAATACCATGTTGAATTGCAAGGGAAGGCACATTTAAATTGTAAAACTTTCTGCACCACCACAGACAGGTAAGCGCCACTCTCTATTTCCCCAACCCTTATGCTAATTCTTACCTTAACCCTCCTTCGCAGGAAAATACTTCACTTGTGCAAAAAACCTCAAATACTGCACATCTTTATGTTTAATCTGTTTCATAGATTAAACATAAAGCTGTGCAGTATTTGAGGTTTTTTGCACAAGTGAAGTATTTTCCTGCATGCAAGAGATTTAAAAATCTTACATCGCAACATGGTTTAACTGAGCTGTACACTTGCACCTGTTTTGTCCTTACTCCCAAACTCTGAATCAGCTGGGTTACCTGTAGATAAACTTCTTTGAGTATTGTCAATCAAATCTGGCTAATTCTCTGAAATAGTCGGAAATATATTTCACGAGTATCTACTGCAAATGATCTCAAGTGTTTTATATTTATTTGTTTAGTTTTACATGTGTAATGTACCAATAAATTAGATGTTATTTGTTTTTTACCCAAGTTGTGTGTTCAAGAAAATCTTGCTGTAACGCTATGCAGAACTTTTTTCCCTTAACCTTTCTATTGGGACTTTAGGCAGAGGTCTAATCCGTATTACAGTGCTTTATTTGGACCATTCTGAGTCCAATTGGGACTACAATAAGTGCTTTCTGTGTTTCTTTATAATAGTATAGTAATACTGTAATATTGGGAGACTGAAGACACATGAATGTGGAATATTGGGAGGCTGGAGACACACGATGGGGTGCTTTGGGAGGTTGAGAAACATGAATGGGGAACACTGGAGACATGTGAATGGAGAATAATTGAAGGTTGTAGAGATATGAATGGGGAATGCTGGTAGGCTGTAAAGACATGTGCGGGGAATATTGGGAGGTTGGGGACATGGGAATGGTGAATATTGGGATGCTGAAGACATGGGAATGGTGAAAATTGGGAGGTTGGAGACATGAGAGGGAATATTGTGAGGCTGATGAGACATGATGGGGAATACTGGGAGCTGGAGAAATATGAATGGGGAATACTGGGAAGGCTGGAGACACATGAATGGGAAATACTGGGAGCTGAAGAGACATATATGGGGAATACTGGGGAGGCTGGAGAGACATGATGGGGAATACTGGGGTGGCTGGAGACACATGAATGGGGAATACTGGGAGCTGGGGGGGCATGAATGATAAGCTATATAGTTTGTATTATATGTCAGTTTTTAAGATGAAGTGGGAATTGAATAACAGAGACAAGGGGTATTGTATAGTAGTGACTATGATATGCTTTCTTTTATTGTGGTTACAAGATTGTGTTTTATGTTGCTTACAAGCTTACTATAATCCAGGACAGTTAAACAGAAGGCACAAATTTCTAAACAGTCTAGCACCAGACATGACTCCTATAAAAACAATTACGCACCATCAGAGGAATTATAACACTTAGAATCCCTAGTCCAATTAATTTTAGTCTACTTTGAGTCTTAGATCAGCAGCATCACTTTATATCAGTTTTCTTTAATAAACCAAAATTAAGATGATGAGGAAAAAAAAATAAAAAAAATAAATGTGTATTTCGAAAACATATTCTTTGTATTGTATTTTCAGTTGATACATTGCGCCATGAGGTACATGGCTCCATTTGGTCTTCTTCACTCGATAAAAGGGTATGTAAATAATCAAGGAGATATCAGTGAGTTAAGAGTTAGATCATGGGTGGCCAAGCTCGGGCCTCGTGCTACCAATGGTCCATGTCTTATAATATATGGCATTGCGGGATTTGTATTTATAAATATTTCTTGGTATTTATCCTTTAGTACTAGAAGGGAAAGCAACCCAATATGGCTATATTGGGAACTAAACCTCCTATTTCTGTATGTGCTAACACATGGGGCCAGATTTACTAAGCTGCAGGCTTGGAAAAGTGGAGATTTTAGATCTCATTTAACTATTACATACTAGAGAATGTCATTTAGAATCAGATTGGTTGCTATGGGCAACATCTCCACTTTTCCATACCCGTAGCTTATTATAACTGGCCCATGGTGTTAATAATGTTTGGTATAGCGCCAGACCTGTTTTTGTTCCTTGTATTTACACAGTGTTCATAATTTGTCTTGGCTGCACTATATATATATATATATATTTTTTTTTTTTTTTTTTGAGATTCAGTGGGGAATCTCTTTCTCTTTCTTTAGGAAATTGAATGAGTGACGTTCACTCTATTGTCTGATCTCTGCAGGAAGCCAGAAGCTGCTAAATAATAAGTATAGTATTTTTTATAATTTCTGAAGCACTATTCAACTTTCCCAAGCATGTTGGCTCATGTATAACAGACCTTTTCCCTGATATTGGAAAGGTGTAACTGGGCCCAACTGTATACATTTCCTACCATTGCATATATTTGAATATTTGTTTTCTTGTTACCAGTTACTAGACGGAAAAGCAGTTTGTGGTGTTAATCTATATTATCATTATTATTTTCTAGTTGTCCTTATATAAGTTATGTAAAATACTTAAACTATATACTTTTTTATTTTCTGATTCATTGAAGGTCAGATTTGAACAGAGGACTTTTCTTTACTCTGTGATTAAAGGATATAGGAAACTTGATAAATAGCTTTACATGTCTGCTGACTATTAATCAGGTGCATACTGCATAATCATGACTCCTCCACCTTCTCTATGATAAATGTGTTTTGTAATTAACAACTTTATTTTTCTTTTTCAACCCACCACACATTACTTTTAATTTTGTTATGTTATTGTAAAGACATAAAAGAAATTCAGATCAGGCATCGCATACTCAATATATAGTACATAAACTAGCATAATCATGTCTATTAGGTGATACAAAAAGCAGAGTAAGAGTTGTGGTATTGAACAGTGAGTAAACAGCAATGCTTTAATTAAAATAGATCTTTATCCAGCATTGAAAAATGAAAAATTCCAATAATTTAGAGACTTACTATAATAAATGCTAGCTATAACAATTAATCCTATTGATATTGTTAAAAACAAACTACTATTAAAAATAAACTTATAATTTACAATATACGTCTGTACTGCAAATACTGTGATATATAATAATTATTTTCAATGATGATACCGTAGTGCATTAAATACAAACATCTATGAAATAAGAATATTATAATGTCCCATTGTGCAATATAGATGAAAATTCAAAACAGTAATGAAAGAAAAAAAAACGAAAAAAAACCCCTTAATATTACCTTAGTATTTCTGCACTATCCTCAAGAATGTGTTCTGATCATGTACAAAACAAAGAAGTGTAGAAAACGGAAACTAGGGACATTTGGATACATGGTTTGAGTCCATTATCTTAATAGTTGTTGTGGCAACTTTTCAAATATTGGAAATGTAAACTGGCACAATATTATATGTAATAAATAATTTCATTTATTAAAGTCTGTAAACTCGGATTAGTTGAAATGAAATTAAATGGCCTTCTGCGATCAAAGAAACATTATTTATAGTAAATGTAACATGGACCTTTTAGATTATTGGATGAGTGCTGCTAAGTAGAATTATCAGGAACAGTGTGTGTTATTAAGATCTCTACTATGTTGGTGCACACATGTCACAAAGTATTGGCAGAACATGTGCCACAGCACATTCTTGAAATATAAAATCAAAGCATAAATACAATCTAGAAAATGTCTATGGGGAAGGTCCTGGCCTAAGTGCTTGTTACGTTTCATCACGTTGCGTAGTTACGCTAGCGCATTTTCTATACACTCCCCTAGGCACCCCCCTCGCTCGAACAGACTTTGGCTGTTTTACGCATGCCAAACCCTACCTTAACTTTTCAAAGTGTAACTACTGATGTACATAGAGGCTTCGCGTACTGCCTAAGCACACCCATACTGTACGATTTAAATTCCTCTCCCTGCTTCCGAAGCGTAATTACGAGTGTCATATGTCATGCCCCTCCGTTCGTAGTTACGATGTTGATACGATGCTGGTACGTACGATCAGAGTTTGGCAAAACATCTGCTGTGCGCATGCACAGTAAATACTGATGGGCGATTTTTCATCAGCGGCTGTTGTAAAATCGTTCGCGTATGTAGTTTAGACCCTATGTAATCCCCTTAGTGCAGGGGTGGATTGGCCATAGGCCTAACTTGGAAATTTTACCAGTACACCAGTGACCTTTTGAGGCCACATAGCAGCCCCTATATTGTTTGAAGTGAACCAAGATGTGAACAGTAATGGGGGTCTCATTAGAATACGGGGCCGGATTTACAGCCTTTAAGACCGCATATACGCAATCTACGTAATGAAACGATACGTAGATTATGTAAAATAGGTACTACGCTTGCGCAGTAGCTATTGGGCCATATCCAGAACAACGATTGTGAGCGAATTTACGCGTGGCGGAGACGTAAAATCGCCTTTTGGTAAGTGCTTCGCATGCGCACCATAGAAACTACGCTCAGTAACGTAGCGTAATTGTGAACGTATGGGCCATTCACGTATGTGTCACGTAAATACTTACGTGTGGGCGTGCCAATTTTACGTGAGTCAGAAATACGTCTGAAATACGTTAAGTAGGCGGGGGTTTGTATTTAAAGTGTACAGTATGGGCGTGCTTAGCTGCGTAAATACGTGTTGCCCATACGTAAGTGTGCGGATTACTGCGGTTACGTTGCCAAAAGTTAAGGTAGGGTTTGGAAAACGTATCTTGACAAAATACGTACGTTCAAGGGGTGAGCCTAGGGGAGTGTATAAGAAAAGAAAATAATTTACCAATAGGCGCTTGGAATGATACCCTTTAGAAAAAAGGGGGGAAAAGAGATTATCCATATAGCTATTAGACGCTGCTAGGTAGAGCTGGTTAGGCTCAATTAATGAAAAACAGAAATAAAGAAAAAAGAACACCAGCGCTGTCTGATAGCAATCTCTTATCAGATATATTGAAAACTCCTATATTGAAAATCAAATATAAATCCCTATTAAATAGGCAGTCCTATTAAGGAGATGGCAATGACAACAATGGGATTAGATATATTTGATAACTGTTAAAGACAACCTTTTAGTGATTAAATTTAAAAAACAATTTATTAACTGAAAACAATAACAATACCTTAAAAGACAAGTGATAAAAGATGATAAATGACAATATATTACTGCTGCTATAAGGCTGAGAATATCTAATGTTGAAGTTGGTCAGTACTGGTACAAGCTCAATAATATATAAGAAATTATTAAAAGTGGCTAATAGATGCACTGATCGTAGAGATAATTATTGGGTTGAAACAATGTTAATAGGCACAGTACTTAGCTCGATGATGTGAAGTGCTCCAAAATTACAGATGCCGTCTAGCGGGAGGAGCGGGCGTCCCCGTTACCAACCGCACAGGCACTATAGGACAAAGCAGTATCGGAGTAAGTTGATGTTGTTGCTCCGGTTAGCGGGTTCCACCGCACGCGGAATCGAGGACTGGTGTCCGGTTCACCTCTCTAAGGAGGGATATATCCAATTGGTGTTACTTTGTAGATCTGTTATTCACACAATCTGCACGGTCTCTCACCGCACGTATGTGCAATACATCTGGGGCTGTGAATCCGGCCCGCTGTCTTTATTGAATAAAGGTCACTTGGATGCTATCTGCATTGTATACCGCTTGCTATAAATCTAATTATTGTATTGTGAAATGTTTTCTTGGATTGCAACTTTTTACTATTTTCCAATCCGCCCCTGGTTGTGAAAAAGTTGTCTGTGAGGCCACTTTTAATATAGGTTAGGGGTCTACTCTCCAAGTTAATCAATTAAGACTAGAATGGATATAGTTTCTGTTGGTCTGCAGTATAACAAGGGGACCAAGGCATTGGCCACAAACATCACTGAGATTTCTTGCTACACTCCTGCTTATAAAAAAAATGACAGCCTTGGCCTAATATCAGAACAAGGGTAGCATTACAATGTAGGTTCATTACCATCGAGAGCTGTAAGATAGATACACAATCACTTGTTGCAGACCTCAACAGTCATATCCAGCCTCGAGACAAAAATCATTATGCTTTCATTTATTGTTACCTTTATTGTTATACTTTCAGTTATTGTTCATTTATTGGTACCGATTGAAATCAAGAAGAAATAAAATATATAAACAAATGATTTCATTAAATAAAACAGCTAAACAGAACTAGCAAATGTATGAATGATTTATTTCAATACCTGTAAGCCTCCCAAATGCCCCCAAGTATTTGCCCTCAAGAGAAGATTAGCAAATGGCCAGGAGAGTAAACCTGATCACAACCCATCCCCCAGTCCCATTAACTGTCTATAAATAGTTTTAAAATATGGGACATTTTATCTTTTTGAATTTGGACTCCATTTTTTGTAGAATTTTAGGGTCACTTAATTCATGTCAGGGAAAGTAGCTCTATATATAGAGTAGCCAAAAGTATAACTTTGACAGAGTGTGGTTTGCCGATACAATGGACCGACAGCTTAATACCATTTTGACATCACCACTAAAAAGTCTTGGCTGAATCCTGGGTATTTGGTGATGATGTGAAAGGTACTGGGATCCTGGTCCTGGGTCTAATGACCAGGACTCAGACATGGGAAAAAAGAAGGGTTTTTTCCCATGTCCGAGCCTAGTAAGTGGTGATATGAAAGGTGTTAACCCGGGTCTCACCTAACACATTCAGTTGGATAGATTTGTTCACTATGGCTATGGCAGCTCTTAATACTGTCAGGGCAGACCTGGGACCAGGAAATTCTTGGGTGTAACCTGCAGTGTTTTAAGTGTTCCCCCCCCCGAAAATCCATGGCAATAACCGGATTGAAAAACCTGATTTATTGCCAGGGTGATGATGTGATAGCGGTGTAAGGTTAATATTCCACTTTATCCCGAACCCTAATTCTTAATGTCCCGCAGTCTAACCCTAATCTTCCCCTTCTTGAGCCCTAACAACTAACCCTCCAATGCCTACAGCCTAGCCTTAACCTTCCCCTATAGCTCTAACCCTAACCCTTGTTTGCCATTTACTTCAGCAATGATACAGCTACTGCTCAACAGGCAGCTGTATTATTATCAAAATAGGACCAGCCAGACCAGCAGTAACATTCCACCTTGACGGAAAACATAAATGGGTGAGGGGATCTGAGCACAGTAACGGAGGTCTGTCGTAACCATTTGAATCAAAATAATAAAGCCACAATGGCCATTCATACCGTAATATTCAGCACAGCTTACGCCTGTGTCCAGGACTTCTCCCATGCTGCACCTCTGCACTGGAATGACCTCCATTCTTCAGTTAGACTCTCCCCCCACATTGCAGGTCTTCAAGAGCTCACTCAAAACATACCTGTTCAGACTAGCTTGGCACTCCTCCACTTAACATTCTCACTACATCCTACATCTATCCCTTCTTTTCCTTCCTTCCCCCTCTCCTCTGCTCACACTAGCAGCCCACTTCCTTCCCCTCTCTGTAAGTTCATCCCTCCACTTAGTTTGTTAGCTCACATGAGCAGGACCCTCCATCCTAGAGTTGCTACCTCCTCCTCCACCACTTCCCCCTCACTTTGTACCCTCTTGTCCCCCTTTGCTACCCTTTCACTTCGTCCCCACCTGGCGGATCCCTCTCAACCTCTCACTGCATTCTATACCCTCTTCCCTGATCTGCCAAGCTTGACACCTCGCATTTTGCCTTGCTGTCTGTGCTTGCTTCACTTCATTGTATTTTTGTGATATATTTATATTGTATTTTAATATGTACTATGCTGTCCATACCTGCCCTGTATGTCTGTATTGTATTTTATTATGTACTATGCTGTCCATCCCTGCCCTGTATGTCTGTACTGTATTTTGTTGTATTTTATACGGTGCTGCAGACACCTTGTGGCACCTTATAAATAAACAATAATAATAATAAAAATAATAATAATAATAATATTTCCACATTCTTATTTTATTATGTTAAACCATAAGGTAAGTATAAAGGAAAAGGTACACAATTGTTAGATTAAAAACCAGTATTACACACAGAATCACTTCAAATATTAAGTTCAAATTCAGCTTGTACAGTATTAATAATTTTCCATATTATTCTTTCAAGTGTAACCTAATCAATTACAATCAGTTACTATTAAAATATTTGTCCTGAATGTGGTGAGCAGATTGCATCCCATACCGGTTACACTCTCCGGAACAGTTCCTTTTCGGATGTCACTTTCCCTATACATTTTATACTTTTTTTTTAATAAATGGGTGAGTATGCCGTTCGGCATACATCACCCATTCAATTTTCGCAAAGCAACTCACCATTCACTTTCGCAACTGGCTGGGAGAAACCTGTTTTTTCGAAACTCAGATTTTTTTGCCGCGGACCCACACCCATCTCATACAGTCCTGTTCCACAGGGTCAGAATTTCTAGAGTGGGACTTTTTGCATTTAAGATTCTGGTGGTTGCTCCCTCCTATCTTCCTTATTCAATTTGTCCATATTGCCTGGGAACTTGGTAGATCCTCCACATTTATATGTCTCTATCTGCTTTCCTATTGGGGTATTGGCAGTATACCTAGCTGTCTTCATCTGCTCCCCAATTGGGTTATAGGCTGCATCTAGTAAACATTAATGCATCTCATGAATAAGAGAAATTCGCTACTTGGAGCGTAGTGCTATTTTTTAGCTCTATTTATTATTATTTACTAGCAGAAGTGCCCGGCGTTGCCCAGGTTTAAGGGGGTGATTCAGAGATGCGACTGCGAAAAGATCGCAAATATACGCAACTAAGTTCAGATCTTAGCAGGTTACAGCCCACTGCATAAACAGTCACTCCCCTTGCAAACACCGGTGGATCTTAAAGTTAGACCACCATTGACTAACCCTAACTCTGCGCTGTCATTTGAGATCTTAAGGGAAGTAGTAGCGTTTATTTGCGATCCTAAGTGTCTGCCCGCGCCCACTTTCCCTCATCTCCCTGCCTCCCCCCGCCCATTTTCATGCAAATCCTTCAGATCTTAAACTCCCATTTCCAATCCTTCAGATCTTAAACTTCCGCAGCACTTAAGATCTTAAGTGCTTGCGATCGATTCACAGGTCCGCGCTTAGCGAATTTAAGATCCTAACCTCTACATAGACGGCGTTGCGTTATTACTACGCATGCGCATTGATGCAAATTTTCTAAGATCCTAAATATACGCACCTAAGTAGCGATAAAATCGCATGAAATCTGAATCAGGCCCTAAGTCTTTAAGTTATTAATTCAATGAGTTGGATGCCTTCTAGAAGGTTCTACAAAGTTCTATTAATTTCCACAACCTTCTAGAAGGTTCAACAGGTTCTATTAGTTCTATTCGACTAAACTTTGGCTTAAATGTCATGGGGACTGTCACTAATCAGCTTAGTGATCCCAAAAACTATGGATTTGACAGTAATGTCGGTCATTTTGGACATTTAATTTTTCAGCCCCTCACCCCCCATGCTGATGGGGGCTGAACTTGGAAATAAACGGCATTGGGAGTGTCACTATTCTTCTCAGCGACCCCGAAAACTATGGATTCGACACTAATATTGGTTGTTTTAAATTATTTGAAATCACGCCCCCTTCCCACCCCCACCCCACCGCTAGGGGTGTCTTGCCCCCACAGTATTTTTTTTCCAGATTGTAAGATGTATATGTACCAAGTTTGGTGTAAATTGCTCTAGGCATTCCAGAGTTATGCTGGAACATACACACACACACACACATACATACATTAATTTTTATATATATAGATTTATTAAAAGGTGTTTATATAGCGCTATCAGATTACTTAGCACTTTACAGAGAATATTTAACATACACATTAGTCCCTGCCCCATTGAAGCTACATTCTAAGGGCGTGATCCTGAACAACGATGAGGCACTATGCGTACTAACGCACAGTGTAACCTCAATGCACTCCCACTGACACTCTGTTACACCGACTGAAGGCTACTCTAACTTCAGCCGACATAACAGAGTGTAACTACGGCAGGACAGGTGCGTAATCTAATAACCCTGCCCTCCCTGCCTCCCCCTGCCTACCTTCACTAACTCTAGTGTCATTACGGTGAGCGTATGATTGGCTCAACCCTTCCACCATGATTACACTAGAGTTAGGGACGCCCGATCCACAATAAGGTAAACTCCTAGTTACACCGAGTAACATCTGCCCGGTGCATGCGCAGATCGGCTAAGCCGATCTTACACATACGCCCGCCGTAACTGCAGCGGTGGACCTGCCCCTAAGTTCATTAATACAAACATACACACACATACACATACACACGCACACACACACACACACACATACACACACACACACTAGGGCTAATTTATTCAGCAGACAATTAACCTACCAGCAGCATGTTTTTGGAGTGTGGGAGGAAAATGGAGCACCTATGGCTAGATTATGTTTATTCAGTAGCCCTGTTTCTTAGTGTGATCCAACCTTGAATGATGATTGCGCTATTGCATACAGAAGAAGTTCTGCCAATCTCCCTGATGTTGTTTTCTTTTACACCTTCTTTTCTTCTTTGAATGTCTTTTCAAAGGTGAAAAAAAGTCCACAGTACCTTAAGAAGATTCTTTATTGTTGGAAATCCTGTTGTCTTTATGTAGTTATAGTTGAATGGTCCTGATTGTATTTCTCTGTGATTTTCTTTTCTTTTTCCCTTTTCTCCAGGTCCAAGGATTCCCCAAAAGAAAAAAAGAGACGGAACACTCCTTGTGTGGTACCTCAGGTAAGTCTGTGTATAAGACAATACTTGTTATACTCACACTTTTCTCCTCTTGTTTTGTATGCGTTGATTATATATTTCTTTCTTAATTCTCCCAAATCCTCCTCTCCTTCCTTGAGTCGCAGCCAATCTCTCCTCAAAACAAACAGAGAAAACTCCTCCTTGTGCGGCACTAAGGTAAGTATAATGGGCCTGATCCAGAGCTACGAAATTGCCCGATTTCGTGCGAGCGTTCGACCGTTTTTTGCGTATTTTCGTACGAAAATTCGCACCGCGCATGCCCAGTATGACAGCTTCCTGTTGGCTGGACGACATGAGCGTATAGCGTTCGTATGGTGTGCAAATTTTTCGCTCGAGGGGCGTGCGTTCAGTACGACGGTCGGCTGGGCGCTCGTTTTACAACAGGGAGGCGGGGATAGCCATTTAAATTGTACAGTATGGGCGTGCTAAGCCCGTACGCTCAGCGTATTTTGTGCGAAAATTCGTACGGCCGACGGTCGTACCCAGTGTAGGGTATAGCCGCCGTAAGCAGGGACTTTACTATGGGAGTGTTAGGGGCGTGTATGTTGATACGCCCGAGCGAACGTTCGCATTCGCCCGTCGTGCGAAAATTTCGTAGCTCTGGATCAGGCCCTATGTGGCAATCAGCTGTCTTGCTATGGAGAGAAAGGGCGGAGTAAATGCAAATGCAGTGCCTTTAGCCAGCCCATGGCTAATGCAGATCACTGCAGCTGAAAAAGACGGAGCGTGTGTAGCTGGAAAAAAAAGAAGATAGGTGGATAATTGCAAGAAAGGAGGGATGGATAAATAGATGGATGGTTGAAAGGGT
>WWET01001471.1:348344-378176 GCA_011038615.1 Limnodynastes dumerilii
CTCTAACTTTACATGTGTACTTACGTGCGTATATGTATGCCGTATCTGCGTTTCTATGTAACCGCGCCCTCAAAGACTCATTTGAATGCCCCCCCCACCCTCTTTCACGTAACTTTTCAGGTACGTATTTCAACCCCGCCCATCCGTACGTATGTCCCCAAGTGCGATTCACATGTCCGTGCCTAAAGCACTTACATGCGTATATTCTACGAAACTTACATAAATAAGTGTGACTACGCATGAGTTGTTAAAACGTACCCAAAAATACGAACGCATACGCCACGTGAAAACGGATCTGTGAATACGGCCCTATGCTTTTATGTTGAAAGAGATACTGACAGACATTAGACCTTCAAACTAAAACAGGCAATTTTCTGAAACCATAAACTTAGATGATGTACAGTAAGATAGAGTTACATCTGTCTGTAGTTACTGGCAATGCCTTCTGCACAATATGTCCCATATGCAATAACATTAACGAACGTCTTTAACCTCAGTTGTTATGTTCCCCAGCTGTATTCTTGAACTAATCTCTCATTTATTTCCATTGTAAGCGCTCGGTCAAAACCATTGTCTGCCCTTTATGATCCATAATTACTCAGGTTACATTGTTAGCAGGCTCTGAATTACAATGCTCTTGATGAAAAAACCCACACATATCGCACAGGATCAAACTGCTAAATTTCTGCCAAAACTGACAAAACTGTCTCTAAAGAGGTCATGACTGTGGTAATCGCATATTGTTACTGTCTTCAAATGCTTTCCTTTAAACAATGAAATAATGTGGGAGAAGAAACTACTAACTTTATTGCTTAACATACACATTGTTAAGCCCTGGCAACAACAGTATACAGTGAAAGAAACTGTATTGTGTGATTTTTATTCATTAATGTTACATATTGTGTGATTATTAGCAGGGCATCGAGTGCAGACAGATGGCTTATATAACATGGAATAAAGTACACAGTTGTCAAACTACTGTACCAATATAATGACAAGTCTAACTTGTATCTGTCTTCTTAAAGCTGATATCTTATTGGTTGCTTTGTGGAGCAGTATTTTGGTTTTTGATCATCATCAGGCTTGGTGCATTTTCATCTACAGTATATAGTCACAGTGGAAATAATTAGGACAGAACGTCTGAGGATTAATGTGAACAGTGGACCAGATTTAGAATTCTACCTTCTCACTTGATCCAGCCTTAAGGTGAGGCCACTTTTCTTGCTCACATGATCTTATCCCTGATCCCTGCATTAAGACTTTTAGCATCACTGGGGGAAGGGTCAGAAGTCTGGATACAGCACAGGGTGCTAAGCTCGCCCCCTCACTATACACCATACCGCCCAACATGACCCATTCTGTTAAGTACAAAATACTCTGCTCCCCAGTTTCCATCTGTCAGTTACTATGGTAACCACCTTTGTTGAAGAGACAAATATTTTTTTCAAATATCAGTTAATTCATTTAAGCCAGGTTATTTAAAGTCGGAAGCTCAGGTGCAGATTACATTGTACATAATGGAATGGGTCATGTTGGAGGGTCTATATACACTATATTAATATTTCCCTCCTCCCATATAGTGAAATCAATGGAGCAGGGACTGATGGGTTTGAAATATATTCTCTACACAGCCTCTTGAAAATTGATGGCTATATAAATGAGCAATAATAACAACAGCAGCAGCGATAATAATAATAATATTAATAATAATAATCATCATCATCATCATCATCATAATAATTAGTGATGCAAAGATTTATATGCAGGAGAAGGATTGCCAACTCCTAATGAGGCGTGGTTAGTGACCATAGTGTATTTTTATTTTGGTTTAGTTGCAAATTATTATTATTATTACTATTATTGTGACTATTATTATGACTATTATTATTATCATTATTATTATGACTATTATTATTACTATTATTATGATGATGATGATGAGGATTATTATTATTATTACTATTATTATGACTATGATTATGATTATTATTATTATTATTAGACCCAGCCTGCACAGGGAGCGGGAAATGATTGCATCTTGCGAGTGTACATGTGCACTCTACAACATTCCATTATGGATCTGGATTCTTCAAATCTAGACTTCCATAATGGAGCAGTTTCCATCAGCGGCCCGGTGTGAACAGGAAGCATATAACAGGTATTCAACATGGGAAGACGGATGTATGGTAATCGTAAGGGTTAACTTCAACCAGGGCCGGCAAAACCCAGTAAGCAGGGTAAGTGTGGCAGGGGAGCGCCAAGCCAGAGAGGCACTTTCCTCCGCCACAATCTCCCGCTGGTCCCGCCGCTAGACGAAAAAAAAAAAAAGATTAAGTTCCTTACTTACTATGGCGGCGCCAGCGCCGGGACCCAGCATCCTCCTTCTTCTGTCCTTACTCCTTTCTGCTCCCTTCTGAATTAATGTCGGGCGTGACATCATCACGCAACAGAAAGAAGCGCTGCAGAACAAGGTGAAGGCAGAAGAAAAAAGAAGAGAAAGGAAAGCAAAAGAAAGAAAGAAAGAGGGTAAGTAATAGCACGCAAGCAGGGTCATGTAACGATCATCAAAGGGGGCACAAGCACGGTGATTATCAAAAGGGGGCACAAGCAGGGTCATGTCATGTTTATCAAAGGGGGCACAAGCACGGTGATTATAAAAAGGGGGCACAAGCTGGGTCATGTAACATTTATCAAAGGGGGCACAAACAGGGTGATTATCACAAGGGGGCACATGCAGGGTCTTGTAACATTTATCAAAGGGGGCACAAACAGTTTGATTATCACAAGGGGGCACAAGCATGGTGATGATTAAAGGGGGCACAAGCAGGGTGATTATCAAAAGGGGGAACAAGCAGGGTGATTATAAAAGAAGCACAGTGTGATGATAAAGGGGCACAGTGTGATGATAAAGGGGCACAGTGTGAGCAGGAAAGGGCACAATATATGAAGGAGAATTATGTTATGATTTGTATTAAAAGAAGAAAGCCATTATTGAACAAATCATTTATAAAAGGGGAGGGTGCAAATTTATTTTTTTGCAGGGGGGCACCAGATAGGCTAGCATGGTTAGGGTAAGTGCATATATATGGCTCCAGCCAGCTCCAGCAGGTAGGTCTGGATCCAGAACAATATAATTTTTATTGATACAATATAGTAAAGCTATAAGGACATTGAAGAATTGGAGGCTGAATCAGTAAGTGGTAAAGATTGTCATGTATAGGAGGGGGTGGATTTCAAGAATAATGTAGCGAAAAGCTTGATTTCAGCTGCACTATTCATGACTGCATTTGAAAATGTACATTCTGGAACGGGTACTATGTCAAATGGCCCATTTTCCACAATGCACTTGTTTTGGTTAGGGTTATGCTGAGGGACAGGAAGGGTTAGTGTTAGGTTCCAGAGAAGGAAGGGTTAAGGTTAGGGTTATGGTTTGGCTGCAGAGAGTGGAGTGTTAAGGTTAGGGTTAGGGGAGGTTTAGGGTTCGGCTGTGAGGAGTGGAGAGTTAATGTTAGGAGAGGGTTAGGGTTAGGCTGCGGAGAGAGGAAGGTTAAGGTTAAGTTGTGGAAAGGAGATTGTTAAGGTTAAGAAAACTTACCTGTCGCCATTCCACTTTTCTAAAATGGTATGCTTGAGGGAACCACAGTCAGTCGGCACCTCACTGCCATAAAGTAATCTGTATAGGAGGAAAATGAGCTAGAGAAGCAGCATGTGGGTGCAGCAGATGAGATAGAAGGTGAGTAAAGTAAGAAATAAGGAACCTGCTCAAAGAGCTAGCAAAGGGGGATAGCTCAGAGATGTAATATTTTATAGTAATATTTACATTGTTGAAATCTGTTTTTTTTAGAAAAGTTTTCCAATAAATCTTAAGGATGAATATCAGAAAGAAATCTTTTATTTTTTTGTTAAGAATATATTCATATTCTCCACAAGTGAAATTATTCTTCATGTTCTTTATCCTTAAATGTCCTCTCTTTTTTTTTTTTGGCTCTCCAAATCACATTGCACCCTCACAGTTACAAGTTTCAGTACACTAAAAGTCAATCGTCTCATGGACTCCCAAAGACTGGCTTATGTTGGCCAGAGATTAGAGACTTGCAGACAATGAAGCAGATGGCAACTTGCCTTCATAAACTAATGTCCTCATTTAATGTAAGACTAGTACATATTATCATCGTGATATGGATACATCATATTACAGTAGTCATATCTGTAAAATCCTCTTTACTCCCATTCTATCATCATATAAGTTCTAAATAATATTTAAAGGCTGGATCCTAATTTAATGACTGGCAGTATGTACTGTGCATGCACATGGAATTCTGCATCCGAAGCAATATCCCATGCGTAATTCTGTCTCTGGATAGAAGGCGGGCCCACTCGTATGAGACACACAGGGTGGTGGGCATTTTTATTTAAATCATACAGTGGGGGCTTGACCCATGGAGATATGTGCGGAATCCAGGGGAGTACTCTGGTCTCCTGCATGCAGAATTTTGGATAGATACAAAGCATTATGTAGGAGAGAAGCTTTTTGGAATTTTTTATCTGAATACTTTATTTCCTTTTGGTTCAAATGATTCGATAGAACTTAAAAATGTTTAAAATATTTTTTGTTTGTTTTTTTCAGGATTTAAGTTTTTGATTTATATGGTTTTTTTTGTTCTGCATTGTAATCAATGTGATTGCTTATATATTTATATATTTATTTGTGAAGGGGCCTAATCCAGACCTATGGGCTCCTATGGTCTGTACGCCCGTCATCGTAGCTGGGAGTGCACACCCCATGCAATACCCACTGGCGGGTGGAAATCTGGACTACCCTAACTATTACGATCAGCTCTGCGGCCTTATGGCCGCATTGCTGATCGTAACAGGGCTTCCTCCGCCCCGTTCCTTAGTTTGCATGCCTATCTCCGCCTTGACGGCGGAGATACGGCATGCGTAAAGGGGGGGGAAGCCCCCTTTTCGTAACAGCCGGAGGCTGTAACTATAGTTACTGCCCCTGGCCATTATGCCGCCATTTGAAGGTTGTGTGCATTTCCCTGGACGGCCATAGGTCTGGATCAGGCCCAAGGTCTTCTCTTTTTATAAAGGTGATTGTCTGCTGGACCTACTCATATGTGCTTTAATTAATGAGGGACAGCATATACACCCCTTGCTTGGAGTAATGAAAAATGCTTCTGAATGAAACGTCCCAAAATAGGAAGAGAAACGCGTCAACAAACTGAACACCTGCTATCTTCACTGCTCTACGTGGATATTGTCTATGGCAACTTTTCACTCATAAAATTTTAATGTCTATTCTGATGAATAAAAAAATTGAATGTCTGCATCAAAAGAACTTTAAGTATATAAAAAAAATTCAGACTCTTTTACATTTATAGGCACTTTAAAATAGGCTACATCTTAAATCCACATGTCATATAACAATTGGCTGAGTCTGTAAAATAGGCGTTCCACAGTCCTTGAATTTTAAATGGTAAGATTCCCAACACCCTTTTTTTTAAAATAAGGTAAATCTTGGAAACTGTTTAGGAATGTCTTTGTCCATGAAAGTAGAATTTGTACCCTGGAATTCCTCCTTTCCCTGCTGGCCATATCTTGGAAGTGTTTAATTAATCTTTATTGGAATGCCCTTTTGTTCCACAACTAACTAATTTACTAATACAAGTCCTATACTAACATTAAACAGTAAATAAGCATCTATATCTAAACAATTATATAATAATACACAATATTTATATATCTAATCTTAGTACATTGACTTCATCCAGAATAGTTTTTTAATCCTTCGGATTGGAACTTTGAACTTCCAGTATTGGAGGGTTGACCTAAGGTCCTTTTGTGAGTCCCTTGAATGTGATCACTGGACTATTTGTCTTTCAATCTGTGCTAAACTACACATGGAAGAATAACCCTCAACCCTGGAACAGCTGCACTGAGCAGGGCTGTTATCTGCATCGATGAGTCTCTATCCACTGATGAAGCAGCATACAAGGTGTGTGGTTATGAAATTGTTATTGCTAGTAGAGCACAGTTTATTTTAAGGATTGGAAGCATCCTAATTATACATTGATACCTGTCCGGGTGAACCCCGGTAATTTGTGGATGCATACTGATCCTATAGACTTTGGTATTGAAGTTTAATTATTACCTACATTTGGATACTATCTTGCATTAATATATACTGTCTTATAGTCATTTTGTTCTGCTACTCAGATTGAGCATGTGTACACCATATCAGGCTCCTTATCTTGTATGGAACATTGCTGATTAACCCCTGGACAGCTGTACCTAGTGGGGTATATGTGCTGATCTACGACTCTGTGATAATTGTTGAAGTGGTATTGCTAACTCCGGTAATTGTGTGAATGTTCTCCATCTTCAAGCGGGACTCTGATGTCTGAAGCTTTCCTATTGTCCTATTTGGATATATTTTTTGAGAATCTACTGTTTTTTTGAATACCTGTTGCTGATTATATAGGAATCTGCCTCACTATCTGACAGCTAATTGCATCTTAAACTCAAGAGTGATTCTTTGCCAGAAAGAATTTCCTTTGGAATATTTCTAGTGTGATACCATCGATCCATATTATAATATATTATATATGAGCCGGCTGGCATATGGACTTATATCCGGGTATTAATGATTAATTTACTAATGATGTTTTAAATTAAATAATTTTAATAAATGTATTAATATTAACATTACCCCAATTGTTTTCATACCTACTGGTGCCAACATAATATATTCGTATATAGTCTCCCATTGTTATTTTACTTGGGTAGCAGCCCCTTGTATTTTGTGCAGGCCTGTTTGGTTTAATCCCTTCTAACAGGGGGCTATCCCACCCAAATAAGCACATTAATGTGGTATGGTAAATCTCAAATGGAAATATATACACATGAAAGTACTATTGATAACTTCAAGACGCTCAGATAAGTATTTACTTCAATCAATGTTCATTTATTTTATTCAGTTCATTGAACTAAAAAATGTGTATTGTATGAAAAAAGGCAATTAAATGATTATGAATCCTTTAACCTAATAGTTTGTGAAATGGAAGGATTTCAGTGGTCGTTAAGCAAACAGATCATTGAAGCGCTGTGTGCCAAACTTCCACTATGTATTCTAAGCATTGATTTTCCTGTTTTGTTCCTAATGAAAATCAAATAGCAGATAGCACCTGATAGATTTCACTTTAATGCATCTAACACAATTTGTATAAAATAAAAAATAAGTCCAACCAGGACGTTTTATTTTGCTATACTTATAAAATAAGCTACATTGAGCAAAAATGTTACAGCTTGGGTGGTATAAGGTACTCACGAGCGGTAATCCGCTCAGGTGACTTACACAATATCAGGTGACTTACACAATATCGCACGAGAGAGGGGCGTGACAGGGGGAGTGAACTCCCGTCTTCCGTGCACATTGACAGACCTCTGCACGTACCGAAAGCGTAAGGGGGTCTAGATCAGGTCCATAGAGCCTGATCCAGATTTAATAAAACCAGCTGAGTCTCATACACTAGGTCTGGAAGTCAGCTGAATATTGTTGCTGTGCATGCTGCCTGATGCTGCGTTCTATGCATAGGAGATATATACAAGGCGTTTAAATTGTACAGTAAGCACTTGGCTAAGTCTATGTACAATCCAGTATTCCGCACGGAAGGGTAGGGTCCAGTGTACAGATCCACCCTCTGTGGAGAGCAGGGGGAGTGCCCTTTTCTCCTGCATGCGGTGTTGTGGAGCACAAATTCAGCAGAGGGTAGTATACAAACACCAGTAGTGGTGACTTGGATGCAGGCCCACTGTCAGAAGATTTGGGGCCCAGGACACTTCCGCAGGGCCCTGCCTCCTATGTGATGTCATCAGAGGGTCACATAAAAATATGGGTCTGGATTCAGAGTCATGTAGTTTTCGTCTTACATACGTTGTTTTAAGTATTGAGCTACTACGCATGCGCAGTAGCTTATTTACGCTATCTACATACCATTTCTGTACATAGATTGCGTAAGCGCGGTTCAAAGACCGCGCTTATGCAATCTATGTACAGAAATGCGTTACCATCTGGCCGGTGTGCAGGTAGAATCTTCCATGTGATTTGGCCCTGTAATGATGGCGATCCCTCCATCAGCTGCGGTTCCAGCTGCCCCCCCGCCCCCCTGATGATGGCCCTGCCACTGACAAATATATTTGATGGCTAGTTTATAGCAATGTTGCCTGTCTTTCTTTCAGTGGTAAAAAGGAAACTGTTAAATGTTGTTGTACAAAGGATCATTTACTTTATAATATTAAGAGGGATGTGACTACTTAACATCTCTTGGCACATCCAGCAATAAAGCGCTTTCCTTGAATCTCTGTTTACAGGAATGTGAACCCTTGTTCTGCCAATATTTACCGTATGGCTGCCTGCCTGTTCCTCTGAAGTGTCTTTGCAGAAATGGAATATACATTTGGCACCTCTGATATCTGGAACACAGATGTAATATCAGAAGACATGTAAGCACACTGCTTGATAAAACAAATTGGATAAATCATTTAACATCTGGTTGCAATGCAATGTCTATCAACAGAGCGAATGCGTCACTATATTATAAGTCATGTTTTTCGCATGAATATGAACAACGTTAAATGCTGATGCTTGTTTGCATGCTTTTATTTTAACTATTACACATTAGGAACCATAATCGTATGCTTATTTGCAAATAAACCAATATTCGAAAGATTTATGTCTTTCTCATAATATTTGGAACATATTGTTTATTTGTAGGAAACTTGACGGAACACATGGAGCTGACAGATGGTTTGAAAACTTAATAAAGTCTAAACTTTATTCATTATTATCTTGTTTGGCCATCTGGAATGAATATTCTTAAAGAAATAAGAGAAGAAAATATACAAATGCAATGTAAGCCTCTCAATGTTTAAATGGCACAGATAATATAAAAAAAAAATTGAAATAAAAAAAGCCTGGAGATAAGGCTTGCAGGGAGATGCGAAGTAGGTCATTACAGAAAAGACCGTACTTAAGAAGCAGCTGCTTCTTAAGTGTGAATACCGTCCATCGTTAGGTAGTTTAAAAACATAATTTTGTTCCTGTGTTTCAGGGGCACCTCCAGTAAGCAATTCAATACTGCCATAGCTGTCATGCAATTCAAAACCACCAGTATTATCCTGGTCTTTCCTATTCAAAGTAAGATTAACCATTACAACTAGATAGCTGCATATCATCATTCTGGTCATCACTTGCATTATTGCTATCAGAAATCATCATAATTGTTTTTCTCATGCTCATCACTGATATCCTTATTATCAAACAATTCAACATCATTACCATGAGCATGTGGTCCAACAATGTCCAGGACTTGACTAGAGATCCAATCTCTCCGCTCTCTTTTGGAGTTTGATGTCAGGGGTGAATTGAAAATGGTAGTTTTCATCTTAGTGGTCAGAGGAGCATAGGCTGTTTGGTAGGAACGGATATCTCCCTGAATGCAACCGATCCTGATAAGTCCTCACTGGAACATATTGGGCCTGATCCAGAACAACGCATCGGAGCGAATTTACGTGTGGCGGAGACTTAAAATCGCCTATTTCTAAGTACAGCGCATGCGCACCATGGAAAATACGCTCATTAGCATAGTGTAATTGTTAACGTATGGGCCATTCACGTATTTGTCACGTAAATACTTACGTGTGGGCGTGCCAATTTTACGTGAGTCAACAATACGTTCGATTTACGTGAAGTAGGTGGATGTTTGTATGTAAAGTGTACAGTGTGGGCGTGCTAAGCGGCGTACGTTCACGTAGTCTATACGTCCGTTAGCGGACGTACGCTGTTACGCGAAAAAAAATTAAGGTAGGGTTTGGGAAGCGGAACTCGGTGAATTACGTACATTCAAGGGGTGTGCCTAGGGGAGTGTATAGAACATACGCGTGCGAAAATACGTTACGCGTGGAAACGTATTGCACACGTAGTTCTGGATCTATCCCATTATTAGTAACTAGGTCAGTAGCGCCTGCAGGACTAACGTTGAACCAGCTTCTGAGTCCAAAACTCCCCTAATTGCATTGCCCTCAATCTCAACCATCAGTGAGCCTGCGGAGACATATGCCGTAGTGAGCAGCTCTGCAAAGGTAGAGTCATCTGTGTTAAGCAGGAGCAGATGGCTCAGGAAACAAAGATGGCAGAACCTCTACTGAGTGGGGATAATGAGCGGCCCATATTCCTTCAAGTACTGGACCAGAGCATTATCCATCAAGTGAGCAGCAGAAACTAAGACCTCAGTTCTATGGATTCTTACTCCTACGGCCAGCTTTAATGGCAGCAGGCTAGGGAACTATTCCAGAACAACAGTCTCAACCAGCTGAGTTGATATATGTTTTTCAGGACACAGCCATTTAATCACAAAGGACCAGATTCCGGGCTCCATGTGACTTACCTACGCACAGAGCTCTGTAATAAAGCATTGAGGAGGGGAGTACACGTCCCTGTCACTCTCCTCCTTCTTACTTAACTGTCCAGAACCGTATCTTAACTCAACCGCACGTATCTGCTTCTCCCCACCACAGGCACTTATTTAACAAAGTTCTGTAGGAACTTACGACACGTTACATCTGGTGCGCATGTGCCGATGTTACGTGTCAAGGGGACTTACGCAAAAGACTTGCGCAAGTCCCCTTCCGAGCCCATTTATGAATCTGGGTCAAAGGACCTGATTCACAGATAAGAGTGAGTTAGGTGCAGGCAGATCCGCACCTAAAGGTGCATACACACTATACAATTATCTGGCAGATATCTGAAAGATCTGGCAGTTGGAATGGAAATCTGGTAGTGGATGAGAGCAAATAGTATTGTCAGTTGCTCTCATTTTCATTCCAACAGCCAGATCTTTCAGATATCTGCCAGATAATTTTATAGTGTGTATGCACCTTAACTCACTCTTCCAGCCCCTGCCCCGCCCCCCAATTTTAGGTACCTTATGGCACTTACGAGTGCCATAGGGCTACCTTATATATCTGCAATGTCCATATGGAAATTGCACCTCCCCGTCTCCCCCCACCCCTCCAGCTAATCTAAAAAAACCCATTCCCACGTCTGACTAATAAGGCAGCATAACACCGCCTCTATAGGTGTAAATCCCTGCGTGCGGTCTTTAAATAACACACCTACGCTATCTACGTTCCGATCTGGTATGTAGATGACCTACTACGCATGTGCAGTAGGTCATTTCGCCCAGATAAGAAGCAGAATCTTCTTAAGTGTGAATCAGGCCCAAAGTCACCAAGACTCTGAGTTAAGGCCCTGGACGCTGGACTATAGTGTTCTGCTCTGAAGCGCTGGCAGTTAGCTTCAGGGTCCACAGAAAAGCAATCACCAATAAGAGCTTTGACTTCTTCACAGGCTGTCTGAGCCCCTCTTGACAATAAAGGGGCAGCTGGGTAGCCCAAGAGGTATTTGGCCATTACTGAGCCGTGACAATACTTTCAAAAGTAGCTATCATCATTGGCTCTCATCCTGGGTATCACAGTAAGCTGCTCAGGTCTGTTTTCTTTTTTAAGTCAAATATTTCATTATAGCTACTTAACTTCAAGACATAAAATAGCCCAAGGTAAGTTAGGGAATTAGTATATTTACATTCTGTCCTCAGTTGTGCTCTGGATATTTTTTTTCAACTGCAGCAATTAAGTTATGTATGCAACAGAGTTTGGGCTGTTTGCAGACTACCAGACGTATAACATATACATCCGGTGTTTAGCGGTTTTTCCTTCTGCGCATGCATAGTACATTTTTTACGTTATCTACGTATCTTTTCTTTACGTAGATTGTGTAAATGCAGTCTGATTGACCGCATTTACGCAATCTACATTAGGAAAAGATACGTAGATAATGTAAAAATTGTACTACACATGCAGAGAAGCAAAAAACGCTAAATACCGGACTTATATGTTATGCATCCGGTAGTCTGCATACGCCCCTTTATCATTAAATAAATACATCTGGAGGAACATTATTAATAACAATCTTTTCCAGGATTCAATAGAATCCAGTGCTTATCAAGTCTCTTTAAAAATAAATTTATATACCTTATAGCATACCATATAATACAGCCCATAATATGCAGTAATCATTTTACAAAGTGTTATACAAGTGTTTTACTAGAGCATTTCAGGAACATTCTGTATTTGTTAAAAGTTTTGGGAGAACATTGTAACAAACATAGAATTAGATAGAAATACATTAATATTCAAAGTTCACATACTGAACCCTAGGGTAATTCTGGCTATATAATGGCTGTAGATAATCTTCTTACATGCAGCTTTAAGGATAGTGCATACATTCCTCAAGGAGCCACATTTATAAATAATGAATAACAGCAAAAAAGTAAAAACTAATTTCTGGCTTATAGGGGTGGTTTCAGAGGTGAGCCTACACCAGCTTCAGAGGTGAATGTACACCAGCTTCAGAGGTGAGCGTACACCAGCACCAGAGGTGAGCGTACACCAGCTTCAGAGGTGAGTGTACACCAGCTTCAGAGGTGAGCCTACACCAGATTCAGAGGTGAGCATACACCAGCTTCAGAGGTGAGCGTACACCAGCTTCAGAGGTGAGCGTACACCAGCTTTAGAGGTGAGCGTACACCAGCTTCAGAGGTGAGCGTACACCAGCTTTAGAGGTGAGCCTACACCAGCTACAGAGGTGAGCCTACACCAGCTACAGAGGTGAGCCTACACCAGTTTCAGAGGTGAGCGTACACCAGCTTCAGAGGTGAGCCTACACCAGCTTCAGAGGTGAGCCTATACCAGCTACAGAGGTGAGCCTACACCAGCTTCAGAGGTGAGCCTACACCAGCTTCAGCGATGAGCCTACACCAGCTTCAGAGGTGAGTAGAATAATAGTGTGGGTATGCCCAAGTAAGTGCACCCAGTCCAGATCCGGATGTGTCTTCCTGGGCAAGCTGAACACTGGGACTCTTCAGATAATCTTTGAAATCACCCAATCAAAAGATTCTTTGGCCGGATATCTTACCAGTGTGTACTGTCCAAAGATCTCCTAACAGACACAGTACACACTTTCAAAAACTCAAAAGATATCTTTCCTTGGTTGATCTGGCATATTAGGAGCTCCAAAAGATCAAATCGAAAGATCAAAAGATTTTTGAGCATCTTTGGACAGTACACACTGGTAAGATATCTGGTGAAATGGTCCTTTGATTGTGTGATTGGAAGGATTATCTTTTGAAAAAGCTCCAGTGTGTATCCAGCCTTATACCTTAGTCCAGGAGGTATCTGTACAGCATACGAAAACATACTTTTTCCTTTAATTGCACTTGAAAAATAAAATTACAAAACACAATGCAAATATTTAGTGATTACTCTAAAAGAATGGCAACGCCCCTGACACGGACGAGTTTTCGGTGAGTTACGCCTCCATAGGGCACCCTTATCTCTACGTGTGCATTTACGTGCATATAATATTTACGTATGTGTGTATGTAACTAACCACACACCTCAAATGGTAATTTAAATGCCCCCCCACTCACTTTCACGTAACTTTGTCCGTACAGATTTCAACCACGCCCCTCCGCACGTATGTCACCAAGTGCGATTCACAAGTACCTGCCTAATGGACTTCTGTGCGTAAATTCAACGTAAGAAGCATAAAGTTACTATGCATGCGCAGTTACTCCGATCCTAAAATTACGCACGGAACTCCACGCAAAAACGTATATGTTAATACGGTCCATAAATGCATGTGTTCATGAGTATTTAAAATGCATACAATCATTAATAATGGATTTTCATGATGTACTGCACATATGTGTTTTGTTGTAATGTTATAAAGTCTGGATTGTGGGTTGAAAATTTGTCTAACTGCATTGCATAGCGGACACTGAAAAATCTTGTATTTGTTTATTAAGCACTAGTAAGTATATGTTGTATTTGCTCATGTACATAAATCTCTAAACTTATCCACACAGACTTATTTTAAACTCATAATAATTACAAAATGAAAATAACTGATACTACGGGATATTATATTAAAAATGTATACAATTATTTACAACCACATGTTGAACAGCAAATTAAATGATCAAATACACCCAAGAAAATTAAATTGTTTACTGATATATCTATATGGCTGTATGGTGAAAAGTGTGTGTAATGTCTAAAACTAAATAAAGCTAATGCTTTATATAGCATTAGCATATGCATGTAATGCACACACAACCAGCTTACACTTGGCAGCAAAGTTGCTTGCATAATATAGTAAATCTAAGGACGGGGCACTCATTTAAAGAAAGATGCACAGGTAAATGTGGTCTGGTATGAAATGTCGACAGTCAAAATGGCGGCAGTTAAGTTATGTTACTAATTGTTTGTAACATCTGTAAACTTAATGTAATGCAGACGGCTTATAAATAATGTCATAAATGTAATAATATATATTTAATATATATAATTGTAACATAATACTCAACTGTTGACATTTTGACCTGTCCACCATTCGACCTGTCAATTTTTTTTACTTTTGACAACAACCAGCAAAGGGTAAACGCTCAAAATGCTTATAATTCTTTACATTTTGCAGTGTTATGTTTGTCTCAGCATGTTTATTGAGTAGCCCATTGCTGTATTACTAGTATATTATTATTTAATTATGTCATTATATTATTATTATCTAAGTTATGCATCAAATAGTAAATAGAAAGGGAATGCGCTTATGGGTATAACCCAATGAGGTTTTATTAAAAATAACTATTAATTATTTTACAATGTACACATATATCATAAAATTTTAGTATAAAATTTTAATGCACAGTGCATTGTTATTACATTTGATCAGTGGGACCCTTTAAAACTAATTGAGCCCAGGGTTGCCGATTCTCCTGGAATATCCGGGAGACTCCCGAAATTTGGGCAGTTCTCCCGACATCCTGGGAGAGCCGGCAAATCTCCCGCAAGCCCCACCAGCCATCAATTACTTCTGTAATCCCTAGCATCGCTAGGGATGTGCGAGGCTTGATGATGTCATCAAGCCCCGTCCATCACCTGAAACAATAGAAAAAAACAGGAGTGATTGACAGGGGGCAGGGCTTAATTATGTGATTTGCATAAATCGCATCATTAAGCCCCACCCCTTGCAGAAATCGAAGGCTTCCCTCTGGGTTCTCCCGGAGGGAAGCACTAAAAAGTCGGCAACCCTGGATTAGCCTAACTATCTAAATAGCTTAGATATCCAGTCCATAGAAGTTATTGATTATTGTGCCTGTAGCTGATGGGGCCCACTTACCCTTACCCACAATACTTGATGCTGAGAGCTGTTCATTCACGGACCAATGCACAACTTCCCCAACGCAGATCCGCAGTGCCCCACATCCTATGTGCTGTCACCGATGATGGCACAGAGGGGTCAGGTCCCCACAATTTCTGCCGGCAGTCCTGTCTATAAGTGTTATATCCACATATAATATTGATAATAAATATCCAAAGGCAACATTTTAAAGCAAAGTCCACATAGGATTCCAACAAGGATAATTCCAAACTTGCATATATATATAGTTGTTAAGATATAATCTCTGTACCTGTTATCATCAAAAATTATATGTGGCTCCAAATGTACAAACAATAGATAATTTTGGAGCAATGTTCACATATGTTTCCACTGCAATGTCCACAAAAATTACCACCAATTGTGGCTATTGTTACAGTCACCAAGGGAGTTTCTCACCGGGGCCCAGAGTCTAAACCAGGGTTAGGTTTTCACTAGAGCCCCTGATGGTGGGGACAGTCTGGGTTGCTGACACCTGATAGGTTGCGGTCCCTGGTGATAGCTCCCAAGGAGGATCTGCAGTGAGGGTGCCTGAACTGGAACCGACTCACACCTAGGAACCCTACCACAACAAGAGGACTGCTGGAATCCTTGCTCACAAGACATCAGACCAGAGCAGGATATAACAAGGAGGTGTACATAAACCTGAGCATACAAGATGATTGACAGGAACCCAGGCATACAAGAAGGCAGGCTGGAACACACACAGATTACTAAACGGATATAACAGAAAAGTATGCAGAGATAACATGATCCACAGAAATGGACTGAATATAAGCAGAGCTCCTAGAAACATCTGAGTAACTGCAAGATGGTAATAGCAAGAGACAGCAGGTGAATGGGAGGCTGGAACTGGAGGCTACAATGTTGTAATAAGCACCCCACAGGCAGGATCCAGAGAACTGGCACACGCCACACACTGAAGATGGACATAGTGGAGATAGAAATACCGGAGAACATTCACGGGAGAATACACAAGGTGAGATGGAACACACCAGGAAAGAAGCAGAGGGAACCTGAGACCTGGGTTCCGCACACGGGGCCTGATCCAGAGCTACGACGGTGCCGACCGACGGGCGAATGCGTACGTTCGCCCGTGCGTATAAACATACACGCCCCTGACACTCCCATTGTAAAGTACCTGCTTACGGCGGCTATACCCTACACAAGGTACTACCGTCGTCCGTACGAATTTTCGCACATATTACGCAAAGCGTACGGGCTTAGCACGCCCATACTGTACAATTTAAATGGCTATCCCCGCCTCCGTGTAGTAAAACGAGCGCCCAGGCGATCGTCGTACTGAACGCACGCCCCTCGAGCGAACACTTCGCACACAATACGACCGCTATACGCTCATGTCGTCCAGCCGACCGGAGGCTGTCATACTGAGCATGCGCATTGCGAATTTTCGTACGAAAATACGCAAAAAACGGTCGTACGCTCGCTCGAAATCGGCCAATTTCGTAGCTCTGGATCAGGCCCACCGTGAGGTAACAGACACAACAAACAACACACTGTGAGGATGACACACACAGCGGAACTACACACTGCGAGGATGACACACAGCAGATAAGCACACTGCCGGAATGACAAATAGAGTGGCAAAGCACACTGCAGGGATGACAAATACAGTGGCACAATACACAGAGCACTGAGTAGCTCAAAAACTCAGACCAGGTACAGGAGGTGAGAGGTGGAACACTCACTTCACTCAACAAGGAGGAACGCTGTACTGGACAAGTGAGCCCAGCTGCCAGTGTGAGCAGAAAACCACTTGCACCGCACACTGAGACCCACAGACAGGGCAGATAATGAGACAAAGGCAGGTAAGGGTGACGGAAATGGGAACGAAGGGCAAAAATACTAAACAATATCCAAGGCAAAAGCACAAGGAGAGAAGGCGATCAGAACGCAGGCAGAACGCAGGATCACCAGACGCTATAGCCGACAACGTGGCTTCCCGGGCTTAGGCTATTTAAAGTGAAACCCACCAATCAGCCGCAAATTCAGGCAGGAGCAACTTAATTAGCTGACAGCTGAGGGAAACCAAACACATTAACCTAGACGGGGAACTCACAGACTATTAGGATTTCTCCTACAGCTATTATATATAAGTGCATATGGTGTTGTTATTAAATAAAGAACTATAATTAGTAATGGGGGAATCAAATTCCAATTTACAATACCGAATATCAGTGTTTCATCTGTCCATAGTCCAGATGCTGTTGTTCAAGGTTGGTAATCCACAGAAGTTGGAGTTCCTCACTGTCCTGCCTGATAACACCACCGATTGGCAACACACACTATCCAGGAATAATTCTCCGCAGTCTATCAATGTTTGTGCCGTCCTCCGGTAAATACCTCACCACACTGCAGACCTCAAAGCTGCTAGTAGAGTCTAGTAGAGTCCCAAAGTTCTTGCTTGGCAACAATATTACTGGTTTGAGAAATAGTAAAATGTAGGCAATGGACTTATGTGATACTTTTATATTTATATTGTATTTTATTATGTACTATGCTGTCCATCCTTTCCCTGTGTGTCTTTACTGTGTTTTGTTTTGTTGTTGTATTTGGTTCGGCTCTGCAGACACCACGTGCCACCTTATAAATAAACGATAATAATAATAATGTAATGTTATTAGAATTTTATCTACATTATACCCGCAGCATAGGGGTTAAATATACCAGCTCTCAGTCCAACTTAGAATCTGTGACACTATTTAATTCATTGCATTCTATATGCTTCATCCACCCAAACTGAAAAGCCTCAAGAGGTTTTTTTTTTAGTTGTCCCAGATACTGTGCAGTAACTCTTTTAATGGCAGAGAGTATACACCAGGATAAATAAATCAGTCCTGTCTCACAAAGGTTCAATACATTAAAGAACACATGGGGTTCACCTGCAGGTATGACGGAAATAACTGCGATGCAGTCAGTACACAAGGCAGGACCTTCTCCAGCATAGTAGAACATTAGTAGAGTAGGTTTCACAACCCTGCAGTGTTCCAGTAACAAAAGGATCTGAGACACCGAGGTCTCAGTCAAGCTCTTGCTTAGACTACTGTGTTCCAACTACTACAGCAGGGCAGACCCCCTCTCCCTGGGGGATCTTTTCCCTTATTTCTTGTATGTTCTTTTGATTAATCATTTTATTGCACTATGTTTGAAGTAAATTTAGCATTTTATATTTAAATTTCTTTAAATATTTTTCTCTTTTTCCTTTTGTATATATTTGTTTGGCTATATTTACTAATACTTACCCCTCCGATGAGGTCCCGTGATGGTCTGCGGGACTTTCAATAGAGACGTTCGGTCTCGATAAGAGATGAAGTCCTGATGCATGCACAGTGGCTATCTTTTGGAACTTTTAAGTCCCACAAGTAACTTCAGAGAGAGTGAGACGTAGCGCCGTACAGGTGAGTGTAACCCTTTCTTTACTTCTCCCTTTGACCACCCGAATAGCAATTGGTGTTTCTTATTCATATGATTTGTGAAGCGCGTAAAGGTAAAGAAAGTCTGGATATAGAAAAGCAGGTAAGTAGAGATTTTGGTAGGTGAATAAAAGGAACCCAGGACCCCATAGGGCTGCAGGGGCATAAACTGTAGGCATGGGATCCGCTCTCCATGTCTCAGGGAAGCACACATTTTGGGGGGAAGGGCTTTACTTGGAAGGAGGGGAAAGGGTGGGGGTTGGGGGTTGGAGTTATGTTAGGAGGGGTTTGGGGGATATAAAAATGACGTCAGGCAGGAAGTGCATGTCTAAGGGTGGGGGTTGGGAGGTGGAGTTATGTTAAGAGGGGTTTGGGGGATATAAAAATGACGTCAGGCAGGAAGTGCATGTCTTTTGTGAAAAAAAGCTGCTTCAGGCTGGCTGAGTATTTTTGTTAATTGCTTGGTTTGTAGTAATTTCTTGATTTTCTTACTCTCTGTGTCGCTATATTTCACTGTATTTCACTGTGTATATATTGCCTGATTGTATTCGCTTGTTATAGCCAGCCTTTTTTTTACCTGGGTGATCCTCCTGCATCTGAGCGTTGTGCCATCTTGCCCCTTCGTTAGCGCTGCAGTGAGTGTTCATATTACCTTTTCACCATGTCCCGTCCGGTCCGTAGTAAAGCCGCTCCCCTCCGTTACAGAGGGGAGTCGGTCGAGGAGTCGTGGCCACGAACTTCCGGTTCCAACCGGAAGGCGCGCCAAGGCGGGTCTCAGAGTAGCGATAAGCATGGCGGCAGCTCAGGATCAACATGGTGCGCAGCAGTCTTTGGCTAGTGATCCTCCACTGCCGGAGTGCGGGGGATCGCTGGCTGGACATAGTACTCAAACGCAGGAGGATGTTGTTCCTGAAACCCGGGGGGTGGAGGGAGCTTCTGCTGCTGTACCCAGTACAAGCAAGGGTAATCATAAGCAAGGCAAAGGATGTTGTCAGCACTCCTCTGAAAGAATGGGGGAGGGGGCGAATGTGGATAGTTCCATTAGGGGCTCTAGCGTTTCCCTTTTTTCTGGCCACACCAGGAGAGGGTCGGTTGCCTCTTCCTGCGCTTCCTCGGCTTCTGCCCTCCAGCACAGTAGGTCCAGATCCTCCCAGAAATCTGGTGCCTCTCAACGCGGTTTACATAGGCCTTCCGGGGAGGGGCTGCAGCAGCAGGGGCAGTGGGTTTTTCCTGGTTTCCCCCCCCCCCCCCCCCACCCCCCGGCCCCCCGGGGCCGCAGGCCTGGTCCCAAGGGGGCGCTTCTGGTGCCACCCCTTTTTCTTTCGCGATAGTGCCTTTTATGCAAAATCCAGACGGCGCTCCCTCCGCTTTTATGATGCCCAGTGCAAAGGGCCCTACCCTGATTACGCTCCCATCCTCCTCTGTGGCGCAGCAGGTGCCCACGGATGCTGGGGGGTCGGTGCCAGTAGTAGTTGATCCGCCTGCTAACATGTCTGTCTTGCCAGGGCATTCTTCTTCTGTTGTTCCCGAGGTTGGGCTGATGGTTGGCCAGCGTGAGGAATCGGCAGGTGACATCTCAAAGACAGGTGAGTCGGGGCCGCTGAGCGGTGCAGGGCCGCTGAGCGGTGCAGATCTCTCCCCTTCATTGTCTGACGGCATTTCATCAATTGGTTCTAATGACTCTCAGATTAAACCGAGTAAAGTCATGAAATTGCTCCATAAATCTTTAGCACTAGCGGGAAGGGGGGGGGGGGGAGCAGGGGCGCAAAGTTACAGTTAGATACCAAGGCTAGGAAGGCAGCTGCACCCAGGGCTACCACAATGACCTGCCCGAATGCGGCCATCTATTGGAAAATCAGGCCTTCAGTAAAGGATAGAATTATAAAAGGGAAATATGTTGACATTTTTGCCATGACTGAGGATGCCCGCAAGGATTTGTAAGCTGCGTGAGCAAAGGGTGGTATTGGGGAGGAGGTGTACAAAAGTTTCACTAAATGGCACGAGGGTTTTTGTGTGTTTGCAGCCTGTTATTTAGCGTCTCAACCGGCTGAGGGCAGGCCTGTCTGGTGTTATGTGCATTTGATTCAGAAGTTAATGACTAGTTTTAAAGGGGCAGTGTGGAGGGCTTAAGATGAGACATTCCGGAAGAAACAGGAAGGCCTTGCCTGCATCGATTTTGGGATAAAGGACATTGAGGTTTGGACCTCGGTGACTCAATCAGCCAAATTTGCCATTGAACCATAGTCCTTTCGGAGGCCCGCAACACAATTCAAAGGCCCATCTAATGCAGCCAGAAAGGGAAAGTGTTTCGGCTTTAATAATGCCAGGTGCACCAGATGGGCAGCATGCAGGTACAAGCACGCATGTATCCGATGCAGGGGAGGACACCCGGCAAAGAATTTTAGATCTCATCCCCAACCCCCTTCTGGTATGCCGCAAGGTTACTTTGTAGATTGTTGCCTTCCAATGGGGTGTGCCATCCCCTGTGCCTTCTTTGAACAATTTAGTACATTTCTTTACTGGTGTGTCCAGGGGGCGCAGCAACAGAATATCGCGCATTACCTGGACGATTTTCTTTTTATTGGCCTTGCTGCATCGGAGGACTGTAGTTCAGTTCTTTTTACAGCGAAAGCTTTGTTTCATCATTTTGGCGTACCAGTGGCATCTGACAAGATGGAGGGTCCAACCACATGTCTGTCGTATCTTGGTATTGAGATCAACACGAGGGCCGGGGTGTGTAGATTGCCGGCGGATAAAGTGTCCCGATTACGCAAGGCTTTAGGTGATCTTCAGGGGCGTCGGAAAGCAATTCTCAAGAAGGTCCAGTCTTTACTTGGCCTTCTGAACTTTGCTTGCAGGGTCATCCCGATGGGGAAGGTTTTCTGTAGGCGAACAGGCCACGGCGGGGGTTAGGCTCTCTCATCATTTTGTTACTGTGTCCCGGGAAATTCGTAACGCCATGGCGGTTTGGATCCACTTCTTGTCTGATTTTAATGGTACTTGTATTTGGCAAGAGCCGGTTGCATCTAATTTGGAGGTTCAGTTGTTTACCAATGCGGCCGGGTCAACAGGTTTTGGTGCCTTTCTGCAGGGACAATGGTGTGTGGTTTCATGGCCGAGGCGGGTCTTACTGCGAACTTGGTGGTCCTGGAACTATTCCCTATCATTGTAGGCATGGAATTGTGGGCAGAGGAATTAAGAAACCGGAGCATCTTGTTCTGGTGTGATAACATGGGAGTAGTGCAGGCCAACAACAAGCAGAGGGCGTCGTCTCCTCCGGCAATTAAGTTACTTAGGTTTCTTAATCTGAAGTGTTTACAGTTTAACATTACGTTTCGAGCCAAGCATGTTCCAGGTGTTTAGAATAGGATTGCTGATGCGTTATCATGCTTCAAGTGAAGGAGGTTTAGGGAATTGGATCCGGATGCTAGGGCCACGGGTCTGTCATGCCCTTTACATCTTTGGCAGCTCGTGAGTCCGGCTTAGAGAAGCTCACTAATTCTTCCCTGGCCCCGTCCACGTTAAAGGTTTAAAAGAAGGCTTGGTCTGAGTGGGTTCACTACATGAGCAGGAAGACGAATGAAGTTAAGCCAGCAGTGGAGGTCTTGCTCTCATGGCTTTGCGAGAGTTTTAAGGGGGCAGGTCTAGGGCTAGCATGGGCTCTTTTATGGCAGGGGTAGCTCACTTTAGCATAGTTAAAGGAGGTACTGACTTTACAAAGCACCCATTGGTGTTAAAGGTTATGAGAGGTTGAGGATAAGAGAAGGCCAATAGATACGGCGATTTTGAGACAGTTGCTTGCAAAGGTTCCTGGGGTAATTTCCTCAGAATTTGTAAGCTCCCTATTTAAAGTTGCATTTTCTTGGGTTTTGGGGCTTTCCATGTCTGCGAATTGGTAGCCTCTAGCAAGACTGCATCCAACTCTGCAATGTTGTCTAAGAACGTAGTGCTGCATGAGGATTCAATTGCCTGTAAAATGCACAAAGGTAAGTCTGACCAGTTGGGGAGGTGGCGATGGGTTTTCTTACAAAAGCAAGCAGATGCTGCTATTTGCCCAGTAGTGTTAGCTAAAAGCTACCATGATTTGGGGTCCACAAGGGGGTCCAACTGGCTATCCCACCTCCAAGGGGATGCACTGACCAAGTACCAATTCGTTTTCATATTCAAGCGCTGCGTTAGGGCTATAGGGTTAGACACAGCATTGTACGGGACTCACTCATTCTGGATAGGTGCTGCCACTTCTGCTGCTCTTGAGGGCTGATCTACAGAGGCGAATAAGGCTCTGGGGCGGTGGAAGTCAGCAGCTTATAAAAAATATATATACGCATCAACGAATAGACAATTTCATGTTAAGCTTTGTCAGGAGTTATGTGAGCTCTGGCGTACCTAGGATTAGCTGCTCGCCTTCGAGGGGTACGGGGGGTTTAGCATTGTAGAACTTATGGCTGTTTAAAGGATATGTTGATAAGAATTCTAACTTTGTAAGAAAGTATAACTTAAGATTTGTGTTGTTTTCTCTTACAGGTCGTCCAGTGGGCTTCAACAGAGCGTGGATCGTTGGGCATTCAATTGTCTTTTGGGCTGGGAAAGAGGTTTTTGTTAGATGCACTCCACCACCTCAAGGGTGGGACGTTGATTGGCTGGGTTTTAGGGGGCTCAAGTGGGAGCTTCGGAGTTTGTGGTCATGTATGATTCCGCACTTACGCTGGAGGGGGGCCTTGGATATTTTAAAAATTGACAAGAAGAGAAAGAAGTTAAATTCTTCCCTCATGAAGTTTGTGGGCTCAATTGGGGGTCTAGACATTTCTCACCCTGAGTTGAAGTTTGATTCACCAGGCATTTACCGAGCTGATGGAGTGCACCTTTCAAAAAGGGGAACTGTATATTTATAAGTGACCTATTTGGGGCTTTGAAGCGTCTCTAGGTGGCAGGGCTTGTTACTGGTTAGCGTCACGCTTTGGCGGTAGCAGGTGGGGTTTAGAAGAAAAAGGGGATAGAGCATGGGGGAAATTTTAGGGAAATGGGGGTGGACTGATCCGATAGCTGCACAACCCAGAGGGGCGGGGCACTACATCTCAACGGTTGGGCTCCATTAGGTTGCCACCTTCCAGCCACTGGGTTTCACAGGGTCGAGTGTCATGCTGGAGGAATCGGACGAGGGGGCGCCAAGTCGAGTAGATGACCTCAAGGTTTAAGATTAGGCTGAACCCCTCCTGCTATTTGGGCCACCTAGTTTCAAATAATGATGACCAGTTTTTGGGTCATCACATTACAATATTCCAAATTCTATAGTTTGGCCCAATTTCAATTCCAATAATTCAATAAACCATGTTCCCTTTTAAATCCAGCTATGGTTGTCGGTGTCATTATTTTATTGGGAGGGGTGCTTGGCTGTGAGTGGGCACTATGCCATTTGCAGTTTAATAAAATATCTGAAGAGAAGCAATGTACTTAAGAGAATAGAGCCATTACATGCAGAGGTATATGCTACCTCATAACACATCTGTTGTTATACTCATAAAAATATTGCAAGAGATATTCCACAATATAGGTAGTAGTGCTAGACTGTAGTATTTGCCTCTGAAGAAATCTCAGTTCGAGAAGAAACGCGTCAGACCGTTTATTGTGCTCTCACTGTGACTTACTGTGATTTTACTAGACTGGTCTTTTTGCTGCTACGGACAAGTCAGCATCTGTCTCCCGAAAAGCTGATTACAAGGTACGGTAGGTGCACATGCCGTACATTGCTGTGGTGTGCTCCATAGATCTGGACGCCCCCTCCTTTCCTTCAACCTGATTCTCCACCGGTGAACACGAGATATTTGGCGGTTATACTAAACCATTCATGCTCCACATGTGATCGGAGCTCCCCAGACATCGGATAAAGGTACCAGCCGGGACTCCATATTACAGAGTTGCCGACTATCTATTTTCACTGATTACCTGATATTGGACTACTCTTAACTGAGCAATTACAAAAAATCTGCCATATATATATATATGATAAATCATACGGTGCCGTCCTGTACTAAACAAACAGGTTGTGGATGCACATTGTGCTTTTCATTAATACTATCTGGATTTTGGAAAGAGTTCTTTGATATTATACAGTGTTGAAGTTAACTATTGCCTTATACGGAGATACAAAGTATTTAATCAGACCGTCAACATTGTTTACTACTAACAGTTGAATCCAGAGGATTGACGTCATTCTCTGCTTTAAAATTTGATCAACTTAGTTACTTTGTATACTAGTCTATTTTATATTGGTTTTTAATTATTCATATGGGCCCATTATTGTGTATTATTTAATACATTTTGTTATTGGTTTATACCACTTTATCCAGTATTTTTTATAGTTCAATTATCATTCTAGTGACCCGATTGCGCCGGACTATTTCTTCTTTTTTCTTTGTATTCAATTTGTAGGAGTTTTGCAGGACTCCAGTCCTGGCTGCAGATATACTAGTATTTTTTATTTATTTGTATATATTTGATATATATATTTTTCACTTTAGTTCCACAGGGGCTACTTTATCCCAAGCGCCAGCTTCATATTGTTTTTGTTTTTGCTAGACAGTAGTATCTTCACATTCATTAAATAGTAAAGCAGGTATGGTGCTAAAAGGGTAAAAACAACCCCCAATGCAATCTAGAGAAACAGCTGCATATGACTCCCCCTGAGTGTACTGGACTGCTCTGCTAATAGTGCTGCCATCCCGATAATAGCATGATGGCTTTACGATGGCTTCCATGCGGATCATGACATAATATTACTGGAAGGTGGTTGTGGGAGAAAAAATGCAGACACGCATTTTGCTCGATGCTTTATCGACGCAGAGGTTTAGGGTTCCGTTTCCTAGGCAACCACAGGCACAATCACTGGATTAGCAGCAGAAATCATCATATATAAATCCAGATATAGTGCAAATCAGGCTGTGTGGTTTATTGACCTTGGCAAAACCATGTTGATTGCAGGGGAGTTATATTTCATCTATTGCAAGCAGTATTAGAGTTGAGTGGTGGCGTTTCCTAGCCCAAGTCTAAATAACAGTGTTATAGTAAAGCTGGTCAGTATCAGTATCTGTGTGCAGTCAGTATTTTAAAGATATATCCCTGCATGCAAAGAATGCAATTTACTTGATTCCCCTGCAATCAACATGGTTTATCCCAGGAGTAACTTTCCTCTCTTATTTTAAGCACCTTCTTAAGTTTGAATCAGGCCCATAGTCTACAAATCTCTTCAATCTACATAAATATAAGGTAAATTAATATACAAAATATATATAAAACATGCTGTATCATGTTTGGTTAGAGCAATCTATTAGAGAAAGTAAAAAGACAAAAAAAGTCAAAGATGCCCAGAATTAGTACTATTTGACTACAATAATGAAGTACTAAGACTATATTTATTCTTACTATTAGGAATATTTATAATACAGTAATCTCTATATTAGGATTATATTGGGTCCATTAACTTCATGTTATTTTTTGAATGTCCAGCAGTTGTTATTTGAACTCTGTCCCTTAGCAACAGCCCAACCAATACGATGCTTCAGATGTTGATATTCGAACCTGAAGCTATAGTTGGATCCATTTAGAGATCAGTGAGGAGCAGCAAGTAGATTCTCTGATCGGTCTCATACTCTGTTCCTCATGGAGTTTCCTACATTTAGAAGATCTCACTTTGGTCTTCAACCAGACATGTCCCAGCACATGCAGAGCACCTCATATCACACATTTATGGAAGGAGCCGGTAAGTTTTAATCTTTGGAGCTATAGTGTTAAGTCTACAAGAAGTATGAAACATATGAAGAAAAAGCTATGAAATCGGTCACTGTGTTAGAGTAATTCAGAACAAATTACTGTAGTTTTTCTAAAGCAGTGTTCCCCAACCTCAGTCCTCAGGGACCACTAACAGTCCACATTTTCTAGGTTTCCTTAAAGAATCACAAGTGATATAATGAGCAGCACCTGTGAAGCTTTTAAAATGTGACAGTTAGTAATGAACACACCTGTGCTCCAGCAGTGAGACCTGGAAAACATGCACTGTTAGTGGTCCCTGAGGACTGAGGTTGGGGAACACTGTTCTAAAGGACATGTTTTTAGAAAACAAACTATAACTATTAAGATTTTTAAAATGTCATTAAATGAACACAAATATTAATCTGACAAAGAAGAAACAGTGTGTTCAGGCTCAACAATAGTCTTCTCAAACAATGTCCAAACAGTCCCAATAGAACATGAATCTGTCCAATTTTAATTCAGATGATTCTTGATTAATAGCACCAGGTCTGTGCAATCCTGACGACAGATTCCCTTCTAAATGGCACAGGCTCAGTCCCGACCACAAATTCACAGCAATCTATAAGAAAACAAGGGTGCGCTTCATGGTACAGCATACTTTAATTCTTAAAAACACACAAGTTAAAGCACTCTTAAAAATATAAGCATACCATCTAAATTTCTTAGGCCAGAGAGCATGGATTAACAGTTTAAAGTGCAGGAAACAACATTCGAGAAATTGGTTCATACACAATATAATATCACCTTTAAGGTCGCGCTAAAGTACTGAATGTTCTTAGAATGTCTCTTTTTCTTTCTCTTTCAATTCTTGTTTTCAAAAAAGTCTTTCTTTTTCTTTCAGATTTCCAGAGTGATCCTTCAGGATGACGTCCTCTCCGTTCCTCCCGACTATGTTCCTCTATATATGTTGCAAATAAAACAATCTTTAAACTCCTCCTCGTGTCGGTCCTTCTTAAGTTATTCTTCACTTCCACTCGGGGATCATGTAGAAACAATGGGAAAAAGTTCTGTGTAGTCTGTTAGCACTTCAAGGCACAACGACAGGACATGTACTTACACTTTTTCTATCTTGTATTAAAAGCCCATCTGACGTTGTCTGTGTCTCCTACGGTGTCTCTATCCAATGTATTCCTCCTCATACAAGGAAACACAAAACAACAGCCTCAAAGGTGCAGTGTGTTTAGGTAAAAAAATAGGGATGTAACAAAATGCACTCACAAAGTATTCCTCTTGAATGTATGCCTTTCAGCTCGATTTTCCTCAAATGTGGTCTCAGCTCTTTATTTCCATCTGATAGACACATCCAAATTCCCTGTGAAGCCTCTGTCCAGGACCCTGGTTCTCACATGGAAGAAAAACCAAAACAGATTGTGCAGTATATCGAGCCCCGCAAGATCAGAGTATGATCGATTTACTCTCACAAGAAATTTCTCTTGAATATATGCTCCTCAATATATAAGTATTCCTTTCAGGTATGCTGGGTGTTGGAGAGACATGATGGGGATACTGGGTGCTGGACAGACATGATGGGGGATACTGGGTGCTAGAGAGACATTATTAATAGGAACGGAGGGCACATACTGTATTTCTTTTATTAGGGGCATGAAGAGTTTTTTTTTATTTACACTGTAACAGACCCAATATGCTGCCAGAAACATGCCATTATCAATTGGCATGCTGTTGCTTACAGTACTATAAGTCTAAGCATACCCCGCAATACATGGGCATGCTTTGCCTTATAGTACTATTTGCAGCTGCATGGCAAGGGTGAAGAGCTTGCTGCGGAAGCCATTTTTTATTGTTTTTTGGACAGTAACTCGAGTTAAGCACAAACTTGACAGTGTTTAACACACATCGCTGGAGTTGAATTATCGCCCCTTAGTAAATCCTGAGCTTTGGGGAAAAATTTGCCCCTCAAATCCAGCGATATTGGGCGATTTTAAGGGGTTATTAAAAGCGCCCCTAAGTAAATGAGGCCCTTAGTGACAGCCACACCATTATCCTTTTATCCTAGTCACTTCTATACCATACAGATTGCATCCTTCTTACCACTTTACAATTAATTTCACATTCTTGTAATCACAGTACAGTAAAAAAATAAAAGACTTTCAGTCTACCTATCACATAATGTAACAGTCGCTGCAGTGAATGGACGCCGTTGTTAAACGTTGTGAGGTGCTGTCAACAGAGGGGAGAGAGCCCCTTAAAATGTTTTAGCAGCAGCATCCATCCAGGCTCAGGGGGGGAGACCAGTGCTCCAGACAGGGAAGCAGACAGGGGAGGCCTCTCCAGCCTGGCGCTCGACTGCACTGATCCCCCCACTTACCGCATTGCAACGACCCTGCAATCATTCCAACAGGCAAAACATGTGGTTAATAAACAGATTTATTAAAGAAATAATAATAAATAACAGCAAGTTGTTCATATTGATATTGTCCAGTGCCACAAGACCACGTTTTTGTTGCCGTCTCCTGGGTAATGTCGGCACTTTCTCATGTAGCAGCCCAGGAAGAGCCCAGCAGGTCACTGGGGGTGGGAAATGGAGACACATGATGGGGGGAGAGGCGCCAGTCCTTTACTTTGGTAGGGGCGCCGGACCCATAGATACACCCCTGATCCTGACCATTCCTCCCAAATGATATTTGTCCTGTACATGAAATTGACTAACTTGATTTAACATGAGGTCATTAAATTCTTGACTTTGCTATAAGGCTATCCCTTATTTGTTAGTTATTAGATTATTATTGTACTCTGATATGCTAATATTGATTCAAAAGTAAGCTGCATTTACCTAGCCTACATACACTTTGATGTGGTGATTTTGTATTTGTAACCATTAGTAATGCAACTGTATTTATAAAAAAAAAACCAAAATCTATAAAGTACTGGGCGCCATTTTGCCATGGTGGCAAGACAGTTGGAGCTGGCGCCCGAGATCACATGTAAAAGTTTCAATGGGCAGGGGAAATGTCACCCCATGACCACTTCAGCCCTTTCTCCTTATTAAGTGTTTAAATTGCATACAATAGTTTCCCTCAATATTAATAATAATTATAGTTATTATTCATGAAAACTACTTTTTGTAATTTTTAATACTCTATAAAATACTAATAGGAAACAGTATTCCCTATATGTGTTTAATTAATAACCCACAGATAAACAGGTGTGTGTGTGTGTGTGTGTGGCAGGCTTGCTATATTTATGTTGTGTAGGGAGAATGGGCCTGATCCTGAACTAAGCCGATGCGCTGTG
>WWET01001472.1:8852-23493 GCA_011038615.1 Limnodynastes dumerilii
CTATATATATATATATATATATATATATATATATATATATATATATATATATATATATATATATATAGATTGGAGAAGGACAGGAGCGCTCTATGGTGCAAATTATCTTTTTTATTCAGTAAATCTTCATATTCCAAACACACGTACCAAAACAAACGTTAAAAACAGCATGTAGTAAGCCTGTTGGCTAACACAATATACTCGCCGCCACACTTGGTTATTACAGGGAGTCCTGGAGCTCTGTTAGTATGACCAGCCTCCGTGAACAACACAGGCGGTGTGAGAGAGATCAAAAGAGTCCCCGTCCCTACGCGTTTCTTCCGGTGTCAGACTTCGTCAGGGGGATAAAGTGGGAGACTTCTAGGGGGTATTTATAGCTATCGGACCAAATGTCCTTAAAAACTTCAATGAACAATCAAGAACACAGTTTCAAATAGTTAAAAATACATGAAAATACAAAATCCGGGGATCAATCCGTTAAAAAATATATATATCCATTAAAAAATATACATAAATATATACAGGGTTTTCCAATGTGAAATGCCAAATACCACATTAAAATTAACCCATTCGTATACAGGGTTTCTTAAGTATACAAACTTAATAGCACGAAAAGTAAACAAATAAATAATCAATAAATATTAATAAAATAATAAGCAAATAAATAACATTGCAGCAATGACCGATCTAAACAGTGCACTTCTTACATAATAATCATCATACACAATATTTTTTGTTGAGTTATAACAAATTAAAATATAAAATCTGTAGAATCTATATAACTTTTCTACATCTATTTGGATCTTCAATTATATTTGTCCTGTTGTTCTTTCATTAGGACCTAGGGCTCATTATCAATTTCCAGAACCAGACAAGGTTTATATAAACCCACCTATTAAAGTTTCAATGAAGCTCAAAGGAACAACTAGATTAATATTGAACGCCGCAGGGCTCTACCTATATTAAACATTGTCAAAATGTATCTTATTGTTTACATTTCCAACAATCGCTACACAATTAGCTTTTGCAATTCCACAAATGGATCTCTTCATAGCAATTGTGCAAATCATATCTCATTTCTTAACAGGGAACAACATGATTTCGGGTACCTGATTCCGAACCAGCTTACTTTGATATTTAATTTAGTTTGAAGTTCTTCTCTATTTTAGTTATAAACTCATATATAACAAATATTGCCCAGGAACTTCCATTTGAAGATTGTAGTCCAAATAACTAATTAATTAACTAATTCACTAATTAATTAATAAACAATATTAGTGGAAATTAAAAAATGATCTATTCTTTAAAAAGATTATTATTTCTAGATTTTCATTATTATATATTGGTGATAAAAAAAAATGTTTAAGAGGAAAATGGCCATCGATTCTAAAGCAGAGGGAACAAATGTTGGAATTTTCTATATATTGAGACGGGACCCATTACTGGTTCAAGAAAGGGACTATATCAAAACCCTCATTTAGGCCAGATGGATGTAATGTGCCCAATGTGAGGATCCAGAAGGTTTCTCTACAGAATTTGTGGCAGGGATTAAAGACCCCGGCCGAATCCAGGACTAAAGGAAGCAGCGGCTGGAGAAAAAAACAGCCTGGTGCCGGAAATGTGTGTGCCAATTGATGTGTTTCATCAGGGGTGGAACCACCATTGGTGCAACAGGTGCAATGGCACCGGAGCCCATGCTGATACAAGGGCCCACAGCCATCATCACCGCACCGCCCAGCTCCCCACTCGGATATCATCAGGGCCAAAGCATATTTTTTGCACCTGGGCCCACAACTCGCTAGTTCCGCCTCTGTGTTTTATCATGGCAAAAATGGACACAGTCTTATAGGCCAAGAATAGCTTAGTTCTATGTTCTATGTGGGTGTCCTTTCTAATAGCCAATGGCTAACATGATTCTACGCTGCGGCAAATTAATTTAAAAAAGTCACATAAGTTAGACAAAGTAGCGAGGGCACCTAACTTTACTATCACTGAGTTCTACTGTCTGGTGTCTGTCATGGACAAATTAGACCCTGGTGTCATTCACTTGAATGCAGCTAAACGCCAAGCATACTTAAGGGCAAGGCGCCTCATCTTCAGAAAGACGGGGAAGCTGTGAAGAGTGGTGCAGCTCCAGTGCTGGTGGTCTGACCTATGCCGCCGGCAGCCACAGCTTCTGAGGAGAGGATTGCAAGTAAGTTGTAATGTGTATTTAAATAATGTTAAAAAAAAAGCATATTGTACATGCTTATTATTCTAAAGATTATGTTTACCCGGATATGCATTAACATGTATCACAAGCAAAATGTTAGCCCGAGCCTGATGTATGCCTGTGTGTAGTCAATGTGTGCATTTGTGATTTTTACAAAAAGAACAGCAAATTTTATTTAAAAAATTGTACTCGGCTATTATATATTTTAACATTAATAATCTTTGAATGCTTTTGTGTGTGTGTGACCCTTTTAAATTTTAGATAAAATGTTTTTTTTTAATTTCTTAATAGTATAGTATAGTTCAAATATTTTTTTCCCAAAGGGCGTAGAATGCAACAGTATCAACGTCTGCATCAAGGACAGGGGCCTGAAGCTGAGGAAGATGTACATCATGCTTCTCCACCTACTGATCCAGCTCCACCTTCACCTTCCCTTTACCATTCCACTGTGCCAGCTCCTCCCCCTTCCTCCTCTTCTTCCTCCCCTTTCCATTCTCCTGCGCCAGTCCCTCCCCCTTTCCTTTCTGTTCTTCCTCTTCTTCCTCCCCTTCCAATCTCCTGTCCGAGCCTCTCCCCCTTCCTCTTCTTCCTCCCCTTTCCATTCTCCTGTGCCAGCCCTTCCTATTCTTCTTCCTCTCCTTCCAATCCCCTACCCCAGCCCCTCCCCTTTTTCCTCCCCTTTTTCCTCTTCTTCCTCCGCTTCTTATTCTCCTGTTCATTTCTGTATTTAAAAACCTTTTTTTATTGATTTCATGTAATATTCTAATTTTGTGAGATTTTGATTTTGGGGTTTTCATAAGCTGTAAGCTATAATCAACACAATTAATACAAATAAGGGCTTGAAATATCTCACTTTACATGTAATGAGTCTATATAATATATTAGTTTCACCTTTTAAGTTGAATTACAGAATTAAATGATCTTTTGCATGATATTCTAATTTTTCGAGTTTCACCTGTATGTACTGAAAATAAATGTAAGAATATTTGATATTATAATTAGTATGTACATATTTAAAATATGTAATTTACAAATATTTAGCTTAAATGTTAGTCAATATGCATATATTAATGTAAAAAGTCTAATTTTAAGGGTTCATTGTTAACATGTAACCACTGTATTCTATTTAGAACATATTTGTACATCTTTAATATAATAAAGTATATAAAGAGCCAAGTTAGGAAATGCACACACAAAATACATTAAATTATTAGGTACTTTGAAGTTTCAAGAACAAAAGAAAGAATAAATACTTAATAAATGATCCTGCTTAATTGAAGCTATTTCTTTTCATTAATGTGAACCATGAGAATATTTAGGAATCTAACTATAGGAGCGATTCACATGCAGTATTTGAAACAATTGTTCCTAAATATATGCATATGGGTAGCCATTCATTTTTAGCTCCTAAGAATCTAGGGGTGTTAGCATTTTTCTTTAGGTTCTGTGAATCATTCTTTCTGATCTGCTCTATGGGTATATTTAGGAATGTTCCTAAATTCTTTCTTAAGTGTGAATCAGGTCCTAGATCCAGACTTCTGCAAAACGCTCATTTTCACTGCAAGTGGAAAATGACTGCATGGATGTCTTTCCAACGATGGGGCAGGATGGGTTACAGCTTGTATGCTAGGTAGGAGGTATTTAAAATGTAAAATAAAGTGTAAAATGTAAAATAAAGGCGTGTAGAGGTGTGTTGACACTATCCATACTTTCGCACTTTCGCATTTTAAATGAGTTCAGAACATTTAAGGTAGAGTTCACAAATTGTAAGTCTGTGCTTGTAAGAGAAGAGATTTCCCCTTGCATGCAGAAAGAATACAGTTGGAATCCGGTCAGGGCTCTAGACGCAGTGTTACGTTTGTTGGACGCAGTGTTACGTTTGTATCTGGCCCTAAATTATACAAATTAGGCCTGATCCAGAGTCAAGTGTAAAAAATAATGCATTTGGGCAAAACCTACGCTACTAATGGAGTAATGTGGATGCGAATGCAGGTGTAGCTCTGAATTGGTACAAAAGTGCAGCAGTTTTGGAATGAATAAAATTAAATGGATTTTTTTGAATAACCAACACACAGAACAACGCATACACAATATTTCCTTACCATTAGTGGAGCGTTCTCAAAGTTATAATGTCTCCACAATGGTCTCAAGTAGCTGTGGAGTGTGGGCTGACTAAAGCTGGGTACACACTAGCAAAAAGAAAGCGATATCTAAACAATTAAAAGATGTACTTACGATTACTGTGGGCTTCCCAGAAGTCCTTTCTGCAACAATCCAGCATTGTCCCAGGCGATCCGGCAACCTCCTCCTCCTATGGTCAGACCATTTATTAGCATACAGCTTATATGCTAATGAATGGGCTTACTGCAGTGCCATCTAGAGCGCAGGAGTCAGAAAATGTAGCCACCCCTACAAAGGCTGCTCTAAAGAAGAATGGGCGGGACTATCATTGAAGAGGGATCGTTGGTAAGTACACACACTAAAAAAAACACACAGATCATAACATCATTGATCTGTGATTTTTAGGAGCTTAGTCAATTAGTCATGGCACAGAGGGGTGTGGGTCCTTGCATAGAAAATCTGAATTTCGATTGCATATGCCTCAATGAGAAAGCTCGAAAAGCACAAAAGCTCCGTGGTGCGAAAAGTAGTAAAAAAAAATAGTCCCCCCACTCCATTCCCTAATTCTTACCCTAACCATCACCTCTCACTACCCTAACCCTAACCCTCCCTTCTTGGCAGCCTGACCCTAACCCTCCCTTAATTGCAGCCTGACCCTAACCTACCATCTCTCGCAGCCTGACCCTAAACCTCTGAACGACATACTCACCCATTCATAAAAAAAAGTTGAAAAAGGTAAGTATTCGAAAATGGGACATCTGAAAGGAACTTTTGGATGTCCCATTTTCGGCAATAAGATTTTCTTAGCGGGGAGTGTAACCGAGCATAGAGTATGGCGGGTGTTCTGCCTGTAATACTCTGTGGTGTGAGGGATAATCCACAATATGTATCACACCAGTGGCAGGGGGTACAGCTGCTTTGGGGCACGGAGGAGCGGAGGCCCCATGGGAGCCTCCCACCCTGCACCCACAGAGGACAGCGTTCAGCAAGGGCAGGGGGTGGCAGAGGGTTGCAGACAATGCCACTAAGCTACTGCAAAGTTATTTATAAGGAGTGCTCAGAAGGGCCGTAACCAAGAGTGTGGGCCAAACCAAAAGTATGGCACTAGTAAGTTAGGCGCGTATTCAGAGTACCGGACATATCTTTTTCTTACATGCTTGCGTAAATGCAGTCTTTCAGACCGCATTTATACAATTTCCGTAAGAAAAAGATACGTAGATTACGTTAAAAAATTACTACACATGCGCAGTAGTAAAAATCGCTAAACACCGGTTGTATATGTTATATGTCCAGTACTCTGAATACGGGCCTTAGTCTTAGATTAAAGATGGTCACCATTTGGAGGGGCGCCATTTTTTTTGCCCCTGGTGCTAAAATTTCAAACTACGGCTCTGGAGCTGAGTACCCGTGGAGTAAATGCTGAGCGCTGTTTTACGCTGCTAACCAGTGGACGACGACCATGCTGTGCACACGCTCTATGGAGCGGTATTTGTTTTTGTCATTGTTTTGGAAAGAAGTCTGATGGTAACTGAATATACCCCATAAAGTGTTTTGGTTACAACTATATTATATGCCTGATGAGCTACTTAAAGGATGTGTTGCACACAGTGGGTCTGATCTGGAGGTGAACACATATCGGCACGCACCTAGTATTGAAATAAAACACTGCATGGGAGAACATTTACTCTCAATGGGATATCCTGAATATGTAGATTTCTGGGGTCTGACTAATAAATATGCATATCAATGCAATTATAAATGCTACATAGCAGCTTTGATCATTTTGTTATGTTTATTGCGTTATCCTATTAACCTGAACAAATAACAAGCTGGCAGGGAATGAGCTTAGTGACAGCTGATATTTTCAGGCTTTGCTATGCCCTGATAAGTAGTCTCTTTACTCAGCAGGATACACAAGCACTTGCTTTCCTGCAAGTCATTTAGTATTAGAGAGCTAACTGTCACGGACACTTGGGCAGGTTGTTTGCTCTCTCTGCTCAATAGACAGGAAACTCCCTATCCAAAACTTCATTGTGGGGATACGGATTCAAGGTAGATGCATTGAAACCCTTTGATTTAAGAATGGACAGTAGCTTATTGCTATGAGGTGATGACAGCACTGACAGCAAATGGATCACTGTGTGGATACCCTTTACATAGGATCATTGAGTGCACTCATATCCTAGCTTCACTGCATTCAACCTGACATTAAAGTTGTTATTAAAACAAAATGGAGCTGATCCTGAGCTGTGTTTTCATCAGGTTTTTTTGTTGGAAGCTCAGCCAGAGTGAGGACTGTTCATGCTCACAGCGGGAGCGAGCACAGAAATAGGGGTGCACCGCTGCCTATCCATCTGTGACCATTACCTTCTTATCTGTGATATTTTAATGAGTAAAGGGTGTTATTCTTATTTAACTAGTCGCAAAAGCAGAAAAAAGTTCCTGCACTTTTATCATACACTTACACCATCTCTTTGCTTAGAAAAATGTTTTTATTATTAACATTTTATTAAATACAAATGAAAATATATATTTTTTTTATTATTATTATTTCTTTTTCTTTTTATTATTATTATGATTTAAAAAAAAAAAAGTTTAATACCAGCATAGTATTGGAATACCGCTACTCTACTCTGTACAGTCTGAAAAGAATCATTTAAATGATTCTTTTAAATCTCATTTTAAAACTCAGTGGCTTGTGGCTGTACAAGCCGCAGCCTCTGCTAATACTGTTTCGACTGTAGGGAGAAGGGGACACTTCTGGCCCATTTCCCTAGGTCCTATTCAGAGCTGCTGAAAAGCGAAACTCTGCAACTCTGGATAGGATGTATAGCTCTGGATCAGGTCCCATATGTCTAGTATATAGATTCAGTAAGGATTGATCCTGTGTTAGGAGCTACATGCACCAACATTAGCCTGGATTCAGGATAATAATTTATAGGCAAATGCTAGAGAGGGAGGGAAGTACCTTGTTAGAGAAGTTTATTTGTAGGTAGGGACCTATCTGAATGAGGTAACCCTGCAGACGGGCAATCACATTTTCATTAAAATCTGCACTAAGATCTGTTTATATTTGTAAATCTTTGATTGCTTAAAAAAACATAAAAAAACTTTATGTCTATTTTCATAATTATTTCTGTCTTTTCCTAAATAGTTATTACGCTATTTTGACTCAAATACTTTAAAAATTAGACTGTTTGGTAGTTATTTTGTCTTAGGGGTGCCTTGAAAAAATATGGAGACCTTAAAGGTGCCTCAAACAGAGAAAGTATGGGAACCACTGGCCTAAAACATCATCAGCTCATGTTTTGTTTCATCAGATATAAACACACTTTGGTGTTTTGTGTCTGCAGTGTGCAATTTGCCAGTATTTCTTATGTCTAACTATTCCTGGGTAACGAACACTTTTTTTTTTTCTGATTGTCACCTTCTGGCTTTAGAGGTGAGTCCAGGACCAAATGTTTTTGACTATCAAAGTTCATGTGTTGTGCGTTTCCAGCCTACATCCTAGTGCTGCAAAAACACATATTCAAAATATTCGTCAGGATTGATCACAAGGGCCCAGATCCAGACCTACGTTTCCATAACATTTCATTGCGTAGCTTATTTACGCTAGCGTATTTTGTATGCACTCCCCTTGCTCGTACATACATTGGCCATTTTATGCTTGCCAAACCCTACCTTAACTTTTTACAGCATAAGTACTAACGTACATAAAGTCAACACGTACGTACCTGCCTAAGCACGCCCATACTGTACCATTTAAATAGTTCACCCAGTCTCTGAAGTGTAATTATGGGGGTCGTATGGTTGGCACGCACCCCTTCGTACGTAGTTAAGCTGTTGATACTAGGCTGGTACGTAGAGTTGCAGAGTGGCGTAACATCTGCCACATGCGTTCACAGTACATACAAAGCAGGGATTTTACGTCAGCGGTTAGTGTAAATACGCTAACGTACTTAGTCCTCGATCTACCCCAAAGCTTGTGTTGGGCAGGTTACTACAATGGCCGAACTTCCCCAAATTTGGCTTTTTTCACGGTTATAACCAGCTAGTTTTAACTGTATGGTACATCATGTAGTACAGTGATGTACCCGTCAGAGCTCGACCCCCATTGCCATGCGCGTACATATTGTCTGTCCTAGCTGCATGCAGGTGCCACATAAAGGGAACAATAATCTCCTGCACTACACCATCATACAATACAGATCTCAGACGTATCTGGCCATGTCTGAAAAGAAAACCATCAGAAATCTCTGTTCCTGTTTAAAGATTATTAACTGATTGTTTGAAACTATCAAACTATAAACAATAACCGAAGTATCATAAAATTATAACGCATGATTATTATATCACAAATAATAAAGATAAACACTTATAGGTATATATAATAAATCATCCCGGTTATTATAACATAATAACAAATCTACACGTAATCTACTAAACAATAAATACAGATATCAAAAAGGGTGTGTGAAATAAAAGGACATCAAATAGGGGGCGTAAAATAGAAGGATTTCAAAACAGAGGCGTCAAATAAGAATATTGAAGAGGAGGCGTGAAATAAAAGGATATGAAAACGGGATGTGAAAATTAGGGTCAGGCTGTGAGGGAAGGAAGGGTTAGGGTCAAGCTACAGGGAAGGGAGGGTTAGGGTCAGGCTGCAGGGAAGGGAGAATTAGGTTCAGGCTGCAGGAGATGATGGGTTAGGGTCAGGGTGCGGGGAAGGGAGGTTTAGGGTCAGGCTGTGGGGAAGGGAAGGTTTGAGTTAGGGTAATGGAAGGGGAGGGTTAGAATTAGGGGAAGGGTTGGGGTAGTTTCTTGCCTTACCTTTTGGAGCACTTCGGTGCTCCGTGGATCAATTGCTATGCCTCATCAAGGCATATGCAATCGAAATTTCAGCCAGTTCAAAACTGGCTGGGAGAAAACAGCCCTATTGAAATAGGGTAGTTCTTTCCAGGGACCCACACCCCTCTGAATCCATCCTCTGCTCTTCCTTATCTATACAGATTGTTCCAATCACAATGTTTGGCATTACAAAAAGAATATCATTGATACTGGAGGTCAAACCCAATTAAGTTGTTTAATTAAATATACAGACTAGCCTTGTGCTTTTATTATTCTATTTATTTATAGGTTTTTGTATAGAGCTATCAGATTATAAAGTTCTTTACAATTTTACCAATCATTTGAACAAGACTGGATGGTGACAGACAGACTGGGTGGGTGAAAGGGTCCTGCTCACAAGCTTTCACTCTATAGGACATTAGGTTTTGATACATAAGGACAGGTGCTAAATATCACACACTGGACAAAAAAAATAGGAAATGCTTCACAAATTTGTGGGTTATCCTTGCCATGATTTTTAGGGTCTTGGAGTTTCAACAAAAATCTGTCTTCAAATTAGAACAGCGTCACTTCAAGCTCAATGTCCATGCAGAGAGCCGATATTGAAAACACTAACCACCAATATGTTCGTCCAGATAAGGTCTTACTTTACTTATTCCAAATTTCATGTAAGTATTAGTAACTTTGGACTGTTGAGGACTCCTGGTTGTGCTGCATTTGGATCACCATTGCTCACATATATTTCTGACTGATGGACTTTACATTAAAACTTCCTATCTATTTCCTGCTTAAAATAGTGACAGATCAGAAGTCTGGATATTGCTGCCACCTGTTAGAGCTCCCTTACTAAACATTAAAATACTAATCTCTCCCTCTTGTGACTGCAACCATGGATTGCAAGGATTGTGTACTGATCGAGGTGCGTAGAGCTTTTGCAGATGCAGACTGATTCTGATGCAAGTGGCTGGAAAATGCACACTTTACATTAGTCTGGATGCTGCCCTTTTGATACATAAAAACTGTTTACATTTATGTTCCATCTAAAACTATCTGATTTGTCAATTTCTTGATATATTTGGTACAAACAGTAAACCAATTAGTAAATGACAATTATTACCCTAAGAGCTTTATATTTCAAAGAAACACTAAAAATTATTTGCTCCCTCTTATACAATTGAAACCTCAAACTCACAAATGTAAAATAATATATTTTATAGTTACACACACACTTGAGAAGCCTTCATATATACTAGAATCAACTAGTTTTATTAACAGACTAAATAAAACAAACAAAAGTATATCCTGGAGTAAGCGGCTCTAGCTGCCTGACACACCTTTATATATACAGCTTGTAGCTGTGGCTGCTAATCAGACTTAAGTCTAGTTGGCAGGGCAGATGTCCTAAACACTCCTTCTCCAAGGGGACCCTTTTCTGACTCTTCCTAACCAAGCTGAGCCAAAACGCTAATTCCATGTTTCAGCACGTTAACAGGAGCTTATAACATGTAAATCAGAACCTGGGATACATCTAGCAACCAGTTATCTCTACTCCAGTATCATTTTTCCTAGGAGGGCTACACTATACATTCAGGTAAAAGCGCTCGCTCAGGATCAGGCAGAATGTGTTAAGATGCAAAGAAGGTTCAAAGAACTACTCGTACAAACAAATCATAGTAACTGGGAATAGGGATGAACTTTATTTTATTCTTGCATTTAATCTGAATTTTATCTTTATCTGAATAACATGTTTAACTCCAAAAATACCACCGCGTTCAACCACACTTCATATCCTTAAAAATTTTACATGATTTTAAGTTTTAATAAAGCCCTAGGTATTGTAAAACACAATTAATTATGTCCCTCTTTCTTATTATAGCAAACATATAGCACAAAAAATTTTGAGACACAAACATATTTCAGAAATGCACCTCTATTAGTTCAGATGCATAAACTTATTTAGTTTAATAGCTATTCAGTACACTATATTTTATGAACAGGTTTTTATACAGCAATAGCGATTAGTGCAGTATTTTGTTTTGGGTTCTAATTCTTTGTCTGGTTTTGGTTTTGTCAAAACTACTATGAAATGTTTTGGATATGTAATATTTTTTAAATTGTAAAATTAGCTAAAATCATGTAATATTTGTGTATTTTCACTAATACAGTATTTTTTAACATCATTATCATTCATTTCCAGTCATTTTAAGTCAAATTGGACCACCTCACAATTTTGTTTATGCCACTAACTATTGGCTAAAGGCTGCAATGGGTAAACTAAGTGAGAGCAGGAGCATAAACACCGGACAGAGCACATCTATGAAACAGTTGGGCACAGCAGTGGCAAGTAGGGTGGCAATTTAATAAACTATAGGACCCTATATAATATTTTTTATTGAAAAAATTGAAGTAAGTGAAGTCATTTAGTGGAAACAAGAAAAAGGTCAATTCAGTGAGTAACAAAATAAAAAAAACTGCTTGCAAACACCTGTATAAATTATTTTAAAAAAATTGATTAGAAGTATTGATGATCAACCTGGAAATCCCAGATGATTTGCTCTCATGTGGTCTTTCAACTTCATTATCAGTAGATCATAGGTGACTTAAAGCTGTGTGTAGGGGCTGCCCTGCAAAGATTTAACAAGGAGAATCATGTGAAGATTGTGTTCTACCGGGATGGATTATCAGACGGCCAGTTGGTTACTGTAGTGGATTATGAAATCCTATAGCTGCAAGACCTGGTTCATAATATTTGAAAACTATTCACCCTGGTCAGTTCAGTTCCTTCACCATGAACCGATTCAGTTATGTGATAAGATTTTATCTCTTTAACCAAGGGTGGATTTTAACATCACCACCTCTATTAATATATATATTGTTCATGTTAATACTTCCCTCTCTAGGTTTTATTGCTCTACTTATAGGATCATGGGACCGAATCAAGGTGTGTAAGTGTCCCCCAGATGTTACGCAAGGGTTACTGTTGTAACCCTAGTGTATAAACAATTGGATGGAACCCATTTCCGTCCGAGCCCATTTCAGCCCATTTGTTCCATCCAAGCCCATTTCATTGGAAATGGGCTGTGCTTCCCCTCTGCCGGCTAAAGCAGGCGGGGGGAAGCATGCAAATTGTACAGTGTGGGAGGGGGTTCCCACACAGCTGTGGATCAGCAGTTATACGGACCGCTGATCTGCACGATAGAGATTATGCAGGCTTAGGTGTGTCTAATTAAGAATGTACTTATGGGGCATGCATGGTTATATTGACTTCATAAGCTACGTAGGACTTAGACTTTCTTTTAAGACTGCATGTAGTTAGATATGTAAGAAGAGGCGTGCCACGGCAGCCTCGGGCAATTTTTAAGAAAAGTGGGTGGAGGGAGGGATTCAAGTGAGCCAGGACGGGATCTCTGTGCTTATTTTCTTCTAAAGAAGGAATATAAGCACGGTTACTTAAGGTAGCCCTACGGCACTCTTAAGTGCCATGAGGCTCCTAAAAGCGGGGACGGGTTGAGGGGCTGCATCCGTATGCACCAAACTCATTCTTAACTGTAAATACGGTCCACAGTCACTAACAGAAAATCTCTCAAAATACATTGATCAATTGCAATAACCTAATGTGACACAGCAAACTGCATAAACTGGGAACAGGGAATCTCAATCACCTCCTGTGATATAACTTCCCTTTACACAGCCATCAATCCCCAGCTGGATCTCAATAGCATCAATCACTTTTCACAGCAGTACCACTAACCACAAACATCCCAGATCTCATTAAATCTAGACAGCATTATATATAGGTGCCTTGACACTGGGCAGGTGCATTTAACCCAGTATAGCTATATTGTGATCTAAACCTCCCATTGTATGTATGTGCTGACACACATGGCCAGATTCATTTTGCTTTGCACCACGAATAACTTGGATGCGAAACTAATGTCCTGTATTTTTTGGCAAATATTTTTATGCGTGCCTCATAGAGGTGCGTATAAAAATCAGCTACCGTAATAGGCAGGAAAATGTGCAGAGCTAGTTTTTTCCCGTCTATTGCGGCGCATATTCTTAATTGAATCTGGCCCAGTGTTATATAATGTTTGGAGCGCTGGACCTGTCTTTTATTCCTTGTGATTACACGGTGGTCGATTTTGGTGCTTGGCTATTTATATTTGAATAGAAATGTGGCCTCGAGTTTTCTTGTTACTGTTACTATTGAATTACTGTTGAATTTAAAGCCACCAACAACTACTTCTGGTATGCAGATGAGTACTATAAGCAGCACTGCAAGGCGCATGTGCTTTGCATCCAGTTACACAAATTTATTCATGAGCCGCATGGAATTAACTTGGTACTTGTCAGGCACACAGAGATAATAATGAAAATACTGCCAGCCCAGAATAACACAGACGAATACCCAGGTGCAAAATCTAAGATGTGACTGGTTTTCACCAGAGGCCCTGATGGTGGGGATGGAATTTTCTGCAAGTTGTGACCAGGTAATGGTCCCTGGAATCAGCCATAGGCATATTAATGGCACGTCTGAAGAGAAGTTGTACAGGCTGGGTCAATACCGACCGAGGTAGCAGAATCACAATACAAATCAGGAGTTATACAAGCAAAGTGGCAAACACACACAGGAATAAGATGCCAAATCAAGAGACAGAGCCAAAATCAGGAACAAAGCCACATAGTGGCAAGAATATAAACCAGAAATTCGGAACAAAGAAAAAGCTAGAGGTAGAGGACCCATACTTTGACGGTGATCACTGCTGAGAGTGGAGTTTAAATAGCAGGCCTGATGAGGAGACCTGACCCTAACCCACAAACTCCTGCAGCCTGACCAGGAGCGGATTGGCAATAGGCCTTACCAGGAAGTTTCCCGGTAGGCCGGTACCCTGATGAGGCTGCACGGAGGCCCCTCATCAGCACAGCACGTCATTTTTTTTTTTTTAAGTTTGCAGATCAGAGCTGCTGCCACCCGTTCATTGGCTCAGTGCAGGTCCTGTGCTGCAGAGGCCTCTCTCAGTAACACACTTCCCCTGAGAGGCTTCCGCAGTACATGATCAGAATTAGGTCACTGAGAGAGACACAACAGCTAAAGAACAATCAGCACCTGCAGGCTGCAAGCAGGACACAGCAAGGAGAGATCGTCTTGCAGTTGGCAGGGGGCGGTCCCAGCCGTTGCTACAGAGCAACAGGCAGCCAATTGCAAGGCTGCCTGTTGCTGAGTGGGGTAGAGCCAGCTTCCTGTTAACTGTAACTGCTTCCTCCTCTCCTGACTGTGCGGAGCTTCTAATTGCAGGAACTGTAATAGGTACAAGTGTGTGCACTGTGGGCCCGATTCAATTAGGAAAAAATCATTCGCCGGCGTATTTTTAACGCATTTTTTTTTTATTTACCGGCGTTATTTTTTTTTGCAATTCAATTCTTTTTTTTGTGTTAAAAATATGCCGGTTTTTTAGCGAT
>WWET01001472.1:38444-67525 GCA_011038615.1 Limnodynastes dumerilii
ACATATATATATATATATATATATATATATATATACAAACAAAGACAAAAAATAAAAACCATGACTTTTCATACATTATGTTGTCATTTTTCTCCCAGCTACTGTCTATAGACGAGCTCCTCACTGTGGGTCTGATCCAGGGTTTTCCTATGCTAAATAAAAAAAAGTACATAAAGCACCGGATTCCCCCCTTCCGGCATGTTTTCCGTACATGCGGGGTATTTAATTTCACACAAAGAAGGGGAGTGAACCCCCCCTGTCACTCCTCTCTATGGTTCATAAAAAGTGTGACTTTACGCAACCAGTGGTCCGTTGGTACACAAGCAAAGTGCGTAAGGGGCGCTATTTACTGGAAAGCGCATGCACCCTCCAGTCCATAGAACACACTTACACATTTTGCGTGCATAAGTGGGCTCATGTACATAGCTATGGATCCGGTCCAAAATGCTTAAACTGACTTTTTTTTTTTAAATGTTTAATGTTATTTTGTTAAAAACCTAATTACATAAAACTCAAATTACATTTTAACAGGTCATAAAGGGAGTTCCATCATATTCTAATAAAATGGGGGTGCTAATCGAAACCGTGGTTTAATCCAGCAGCCATATTTTATTTACTTTTCTAAGATCTCCTCCACCAGCCCAAAGCAAGTGCACTGTAAGTGTAGAGACAGGTGAATGCTGTGCACACAGGTCTACAGACCGGCCACAAAGCTGACAAGTGTTAATCAGTCTCATAACAGACCCACAGTCTCATTCAGAGAGCATCTACTTGTTTTTCACATTTTTGGAAGTTTATTTCTATTATTGTGTTTATTTCCCAATTATGTTTTTGAAGCCAATTAAATTCATTGGTTTCATTTAATTGGGTTTAATATAACCTTTCCCCCATTGCCCTCCAGCACACAAAAAAAAATAGAATGGAGGGGCTGATTCAGAGTTGCACTTCCACCTTTTTTTAGGTGCAAGAGTAGACCTGAGCAATACCATGTTGAATTGCGAGGGGAGGCAGATTTCAATTGTAAATCCAAAATTAAATTTAGGAGGTGAAGTTTCTTAGCTCAACTCCATTTTATAGAATAAACATATAACTATGCAGTATTTTAGTTCTATGTGTAAAAGTAATGTATTTTCCCTGCATGCAAAAGATTTTAAATAAATTAACACCCCACACCTTACTTTGAAAAATGGTTTAGCCCGGCTGTACACTTGCACCTAAAAAAAGGTGTAATTGCATCTCTGAATCAGCCCCGGAGAGTGTTCACACATGGGTAGTGATCAAGGGTTTGTGAGGAAGGTGCACAACAAAACCAAGTAAAACTGCAGAGGGGAGGGGGATTGGCCAATTTAAACTATGACTAACTCCACTGTAACTTGCAGATTAAATATAAACCTATGCAGTATCTGTTCTGTGTGCAAAAGGCAAATATTTTCCCTGCATACAGAAAAATTGCATTACTTTGCAGCCCTTGCATTGCACTGTGACTTGTCTAGCCTTTACTATTATTTGCATTGTGTCATTTACTACTTTGCTTTTTTAATATACTGTACAGTGCATTTGGAAAGTATTCACAGCGATTCACTTTTTCCACATTTTATGTTCCAAAATGGAATAAATACATTTTTTCCCTCAAAATTCTACACACAATACCCCCATAATGACAAGGTTAAAAAATGTTGGGAAATTTTGGCAAATTTATTAAAAATCAAAAACTAAGAAATCACAAGTACTTAAGTATTCACAGCTTTTACCATGATGCTCAAAATTGAGCTCAGGTGCATCCTGTATCCACTGATCATCATTGAGATGTTCCTACAGCTTAATTGGAGTCCACCTGTGGTAAATTTTGTTGTTGTGCTTCTACGGTTACTGATTAGGGTTAGGAATTAGGATTAGTATCAGGGTTAGGAATTAGTATTAGGGTTAAAGTTATGAATTAAGGTTAGTATTAGGTTTAAGAATTAAAGTTAGGTCTGCAGTTAGAATGGCCCTATTTTGAAAGGGCTGTTTTATACCAGCCAGTGAACTGGCTTTCAAATCGATTTTTTTGTGCCTCACCATGGAGAAGCCATCAATCATCCCCAGGATGAAGTCGCAGTGGCGAATGTTAGTATTTATCTAACACCAATCCGTATCCTAATCCTTATCCTAACCCTCCCCTTCCTTTACCCTAACCCTTTCCTTTCCTCCCCTTAGCCTGACCCTAAGATTCCCTTCCCCTTAGCCTGACATTAAGACTCCCTTCCCCTCAGCCAAGACTCCCGTCCTTGCAACCTGACCCTAAGACTCCCTTCCCTGCAGCCTAACCCTAAAACACCCCTCCCCACAGCCTAACCCCAAGACTCCCCATAGACTCCCCTGGTACACTAACCTGTCTAACCTGTCTAGTCCGGTGCGCCGGTCTGCAGCAGTGTGACAAGTGTGACAAATAAAACTGAGTACTAATATTTTTTAAATCGAGGCAGATGAAAATGAGTTTTTGTTTGTCAGTATTTCGGAATTAGAATTAGAATTTTCTTAGCACAAAACGTGTCCCAGTTAGGATTAGGGCAGGGTTAAGGTTAGGAATTACATTCCGTAAATTTCCTTAAGTCTCCCACCTCCACTCCCAGAGAATGGAGGGGGGGGCTTTGCGGAAGTGTAGACTGGAATGCAGAAAAAGCGCAGAACGCAAAACCGCCCGCAATCTGATTTGATCACTTGGAAAATAGAAAATCAGAATTTATGATCAGATTCATTCTTAATGTCATAAAAAATATATTTTGCTGTGTGTTTATTCGTTAACCTTTCAGACTATTTCTAATGGAGAGTTCTAGTAGCAGTTGGTAGTTCATTAAAGAGAAGACTATTAGAGAGCTTTAAGATGTCATAATCTAAAAGCTGTAAAAGGTTTTAATGTCTCTGGTTCTTTGAATCGCAGCCATTTACACAGTCTAAAATGAAATGTAAAATGAGAAGCCTCCAGCAACACAGCACTACAAACCTAAGCAACTGGTGAACAGATCCAGGAATTCAAAGTAACGGCAGGAGATAGATTTTGTGATGGCTGAGAAATTTGGGTTTGTTAGAAAAAATGTTTTGTGCATTACACACTGGATTCTCTTTTCTAGTTCATTGCTATTTAGAGCGCCATTCCTCACACTACATCACAAAATGTCATTACATTGTCAGTGATTTCTTTTGTAATGCAGACAGTCCACCTTAAGTCTACGCTTTTCACAGAGTGAGCAGCTTATGAACACATGGCCTCATGTCTGATCTTGTTAAAGTGATCTGTCACCTAATAATGTGTAAAGAAGACAAAGGCTTTTGTTGTGGAGTGCGCACGAAGGAAAGAATCATTATTTTTATTTCATCTTTTTCATATATTTTTATGGACCAATCAAATATCATTCCACCACCCTAATAGCCAATCCATGCTTACAATTTGTTGCATTTCCAAAACTTCTTTATGACTTTTTGCAACTCTCAGGGACAGGTAGATAGGATAATCTGGCTCCGGACCTCTCTTTTGTTTCTTGTAGTTAGACAGTGATCACTTTGGCCCTTGGCTGCACTTATATACACTTGCATCCTGGTTATTTGGTCCTTGGCTTCCATTTATATATACCAGTGGTTCCCAAACTAGTCCTCAAGGCTCCCCAACAGTGCATGTTTTCCATATCTCCTTGCTGGAGCACAGGTGTGTTCATTATTGGTTTAAAAAATCAACAGGTGCTATAATTATATACCTTGTTCTGTAGGGAGATCTGGAAAACATGCACTGTTGGGGAGCCTTGAGGACTGGTATGGGAACCTATGATTTATACACTTGCACACATTTCATATATTTGTGAATATGTTTGCAAGTAAATATATATTTTCTTAAAATGCATCTAGGAACAAAAGCTATGATTCAATCTAGCTCAACAAAGTAATAAAAAAATAAAATGTATACACTGTTGTGTAAAGTAAATATACAATTATGGCCAGTGAGTTTAATAGTTTGATGTTAAAAATTATAAATCCAATTTATATTTTATCCCTCACTAGTGACACAGCACAACCCATTTTTATCACAGAACACTTTCAAAATGTGTCATGTGAGGTCAGGGATATTTCTTAACTACAAACAGACAGAATCAAGCAGTGCAAAAAATGCTTCTTACAAAATTCAACTAAACTGGTAAGTATTTAAATATACCAGCTTTTGCCATTATACTCCTTCCCCCTTCACATTACATCACTCCCTCTTACATTATTTTTACCAACACTATAACTAATATATTTCCATGATTTATAGCTTCAAGTATTTTCACAAGATCCATTTTGTGGTATGATGTATCATATACTGTGTAAAATATAATGTTATAGAAAATCATATTTTTGTTCACGATGAGAAGGTACATGGGCTACGGCCTTTGTATGACCAATCAACTGCTACTAATAATTATAAAATTCCAACCTCTGTCACCATTATCCTTTACATAAAGCCTTGTGAAATTGGTGTGCTTTAATATGATATATTTATTCTGTATTTGTAGGTAACACACTATCAGGTGCTGATCCACAGTTAGGAGGAACAGCAAAAATAAAAATGGGGAAAATGGCTCCTTGGCAAAATTATATTGAACCGCTAAGAGTGGTAAATGTAGATTATGTAAATAGCATTAGGGTTGAGAGTTGACATTTTTTATATTGTGATTTGTTATTTTCCTGTGTACATAATTGACCAGCAGGGATGGGACAGACTGCAGCTAAGTGTGAGGGCACGTGGCTATATTTTTATTAGTAATAGGAGGAACAGCAAAAATAAAAATGGGGAAAATGGCTCCTTGGCAAAATTATATTGAACTGCTAAGGGTGGTAAATAGATTATGTAAGTAGCATTAGGGTTGAGAGTTGACATTTTTTGTATTGTGATTCGTTATTTTTCCTGTGTACATAATTGACCAGCAGGGATGGGACAGACTGCAGCTAAGTGTGAGGGCACGTGGCTATATTTTTTTCTCTTTATAAGGGGCCTTCTCTGACAGGAAATGCACTGTCTCACCAGATAAAAGATCTAACGCCCAAGGAGGTGATGGAAACCTCAAGGCAGCCATCTCTACTGCACCAACAGTGGATATTCTCTGGGCAAGGACCCGCTTAGCTCTGAAAACAGCAGAGTGCAGTGTCTATACTAGTCACAGGTGCAGAAGAGACTTACTACCCTCTCCCTTTGATGCATAGCGGGGGCCTCAGTCAGAATTTGATGAATGTGGTTCACCAGTATGATGGCCTTTATTTCAAAACACCATCGTACTACAGCTGAATGCAGACTGCGGACATGTGGAAAGGTAATAAATCTTACCTAACCCAACCTTTAAATCTTTCTTAACCTCTTAACCCTAACCCTCCCTTTCCCACAGCCTATCCCTTACCTTTCCCCTCTTCAGTCCTATCCCTAATGCTTCCTGTCGCAGAGCATATCCCTAACCGTCTATGTCCAGCAGTCTAAGCCTAGCCCTTCATGCCCTGCAGCCTAGCACTAACTCTCCATGCCCTCTAGTCTAAACCTATTACTTTATACCTTGCAGCCTAACCCTAATGTGCCCCTTAGCCATTAACCCTATACCTGCCGCATTCTATCCCTAATTGTCGCTGGTACCTCTTGCTACTTGCTATTTAGATACCCGTTCCCAATAGTCATTTTATCATTTCTGCCTGTTTCTTACAATGATACATTGCCATTCAGCTGGTGGCTTGTATCAGGTTCGAAATTTGGCCCCTCGGACCGGCAACTGTATCCTGAATCGGATGGAAAAATATTTACCATGAGGTCTGGCAATACCAATATCTGTGCATGCCTTTGCCTGCATCAACCTTTCCCATCATTCCTTATCCATTGCGTTATTGAGTAACGCAGCAAATGTTCCTTTTGTCATTATAATATCATAATATCACAATTTATTAATTGCTGTACTAGGGCCGTATTCAGAGAACCGTTTTTTTATGCACGCATTATACGCACGGTCGGAGCAAGGTAACACCCACCAACAACCCAGACACTCCCCTCTCCCGGACGTGCGATCAGTGACTTACGAGTCCATAGATCACTCTGTTCTTTCCGTGTGTACTTACGTGCGTATATGTGCTCCGTCCGCGCAATTCTTTATAACCATGCCTCCATGCGTTCATTTAAATGCCTTCCCCCACCCACTTTTATGTAAATTTTCAAGTATGTATTTCTACGCTGCCCATCTGCACGTATGTCCCCAAGTGCAATTCACATGCCCATGCCTTAAGCACTTAGAAGCGTAAATTCAACGGTTCTCTGAATACGGCCCCTAGTTCGTAGATTCTCACTAGCAGAAATATTAGAAAGCTGCCCTTCTTTCAAGTATTAGCTTGCTATTATGACAAGTGATTACCAGACTTTCTCCAATGCTGCCAAATAGTTCTGCTCTTTTCAACTTTTAGAAAGAACTTAAAGCGATAAGAAAACTAGCGAATAACATATAATTCAAACATATTGATTGACACAATATCTATGGAAGATATTATTGCTTTTCATTTATGTTCATACCTCATTTCCAACGCCAATAGACATAAGTGAAATAGCACGAACGCTACTGTGACGGGAATGCAATCCACATGCAAAACCAACAGTGGGCTTACTTTGTAGTTTTAAATCAGTTTCACATTGCAGATTCAGTCGTATTTCTAAAGGTGATTAACACTGTGCAGCCAAGACGATGAATTCACATACACACTCTATTTATTAAGCTGTTTCATTGTATTCGTCCCATCACACAGTGTCTTGTTTTCTGCTGTCTCAGGGCCTTGTAACAGTTATGTGCCCTTTTAACGGTGTGGGTCCCCGCTTAGAAAGTCTGATTTTCGAAAAATCATACTTCTCCCAGCCAGTTGCGAACTGGCTGGGATTTTGATTGCTATGGCTTGATGAGGCATAGCAATCGATCAACGGAGCTCCGAAAACTCAGTTCAGCTAAATGGTAAGTAAAAAAAAGTCCCTTCCCTAATTCTAACCCTGACCCTCCCCTCTCACTACCCTAACCCTCCTTTCCTGGCAGCCTAACCCTAACCCTAACATACAGTGCTTATGCAGAAGGGGCTGACCCTCATTTACGATGGCCATATCCCCACCATATAGGCGGGGATAGCCATGTAAATGAGGGGTCTGGGGCGGGGAAACTACTCTTAATGTTAAGGTAGCAATCTGGATATGTAATTGTCCAGATTTACTACCGACAGTGAGGAGCACTCCCCACACTTCAGGTGTGTAACTTCGGTCCCCCGCATGTACATAAAGCATGTGGGGGTCAGGATCTGGGCCAATAATAATAATACAACAATAACAATCCAATTCCTACCTTAAGACCAGTGCTGGATTAAACCCTGCAAATGATCTCCTAATACATTACATAACAACTAACTAACTATTTTAATAACCAATATTTTCCCTATAGAATCTTCCTTTTGTTTCTTTGAGTTAATTTTTTTTTTTTATCTTTTGGAATTAATTTAAGAAAGTTTGATTGAGTAATTTTCTTTCAAGATCAAATCAATATTATTTTGATCCGTTGTCGCAGGGCCCCTAAAAAGAGTAAGGCTTATAGTCCGGTGCCTACTTTGCCTATTTTGTAATCCAGCACTGCTTAAGACTTAGTAAGCGTTCGTTATACTATCTATATACTCCCCCCCCACACAGATAGCAAAAGCACTTTCTGCCCCCGATACCACTCTGCCATCAGAAATGGTCCCAGGATTGACCCAAATCTGTCCTGGGAATTGTGCATGTACTGCTAACAGAAAGTAGGTGTTTTCTGATCCTAACGTTGGAAAATGCCCCTTTAGATAAGTCTGGATACTCTCAGATAATGATGAGTGAACCGAAAACTGTTTTAACAAAAAAAGTCAAACTTATTTGCTATTCCTGTTCTAAAAGCATCAATACTATATTCCAATTGCAGTTGGTGCATGGGTCATACGGATGCATTTGGTGTTATTGAGCAGTTTATCTGCTTCCTATTCCTTAGTATCAGTCTCACTTATGTTGCTATGATATGTTATATTCATAGCCCTCATACAATACTTATCCTTTTATCTAAAGCAAGGGACAGATGGAATAATTACTGTAGTTATAGACAAGCTATGGCTCACAGACAGATGAATATCATTTATAAAACCATGTGTTACATTATTATAGATATAACTTCTAACATATAGATTACAATGATGCCCTCTAGAGCTGACAGTGCTGTAGAGATCAGCAGTGCTGGAGACTGCTCAGCCTCCCAGAGACTGTGTTCTGCTTCTATCTCCCATCCCATGCTTAGGCAGTGCTCATGTTTTAATACGTGTGATGTCAATAAAATGTCCAGTAATGTCCACTAATGCAAAACCCATGTGTTCTGTTTTATGATATCATAGCTTCTGACTGCTTTGTCAATGCTTCATATTACATGAGATGAGACCAGCTAAGTGCAAACCAAAAACCACAGAGAATGTTGCTCAGAATTGGGAGCACCAATAGGCAAACCTAGGGATTAGTCTATGATGTGAAAATTTTGGGGGTGGAGTAAATATGTGAGGCTCTCATGTATTGTTGTGTGCAGGTAGCTATTCTAGGACTATGCAGTTTATAGTACGGTACATGAACAGAAGAGAGGCAGAGGCGCTACTACAGGGGGCTCAAGGGGTGCAGCCAGGGCCGCCGTCATCAAATGCGGGGCCCAGGACCCAGCCCCGCTCCCTACGTAATATCACTGGTGATGTAACAGCGAGACGGTGCGCAGGGAAGAAATTCCCTGTGCATTGGCTGGCTTCCAAATAGCACTGAGCAGCAAGTATCGGCGGTAAGATACCACCGATACCTGCTGCTACAGAACTAGGTACGTAATGGTGGGCCCCCTCAGGAACGAGCACGGGACAATAGGCCCATCCCTCCTGATGGTGGCCCTGGGTGCAGCTGCTATGAGGCCTGGTAAAGCAAGGGGGCCCATGGCAGCCGCTCCCCCTGTACTGTAAGCAAGATGTCAACTGTGGCGCTTAGCAGGGCAGTCTTAACAGAATTGTAGGCCCTGGGCAAAGCAATGAACAGGGCCCCCCCCTACCCTCCTCTGAGCATCTGCTGACAGCCTGCTACCTCCTCCTCCCTATGATGCCCCTGCCCTGTCCCCTCTGGCCATGTGCTGCCTCTTCTTCCTTTTTTCCCTAATCAGCCAGCCTGTAAAAAAAAAATCCTCTTACCTTGTCCTCCGTGGCCTCTTTGTACCCCGCGGCGCGCCCTCTGTGCAGTGAGCGCTCACGTGAGCGTCAGGCTGCTTACGGGTGCGCCACTCAGACCACTGGGCAACAGGGGGAGGAGCAGCCCAGCGGTACAGAGTATGCTGGGCTGTGCTGCAGTCATGCCGACGGCCGGTCCGGTCCATCTGCAAAAAACAAGCTTTAGGGTTGGACAGGGCTAAAGGGCCCCTTGGTGTGTTGGGCCTTTGGGCACTAGCCCAAACTGCCCAGTCATTAAGACGGCCCTGGCGCTTAGCACTCATACATGGAGTGCCGAGCACTGTTTTAAGCTGTCAGCCTCTGACAGCGTCTATCAGGCAGAGCTCTGCCTAGTCACAGCCATCCAGACTTGGGCACTGCCTTCTTCCTATGAGGCCTGAGTCTGTCACCTTCTGCCCTGGTTGCATGCAATCTAGACATGCAAGCAAAGGTTGGGATCGCACATTCTGAAATTAGTTGGAACATATTTTTGCAATTTACATGTGCCCAGTGCATTGTAGCTCAGCCACTGGCATGGAGAAGCAGCAGCTGAGAGCTTCTATCTGTGATGCCCTCATTACTGTACCTTCATGTCATTTTTACTCTGACTTTATTTGTGTTTGGTTCCATACTCCATGGCAAATAAGGTTGTGTTTGGACCTTCCTAAGCTAAATTATCTGCACCAGAGAATAATAGCTGCACTGTTTTCTTTATTACAGAAGTTTATTGGTGTTGCATCCGTGTGAAAGGCGGTAATTCTCACATTCCTGAAATAATCGCAGACCAATTTAATCGCAAATGCAGTCCAATCCACAAAAGATTCCGAATGGGAAAGGATTATCCAAAAGTACTGCTCACACCAACAGCCAGAGCAAGTTAGCACTAACGCAAGCTTCACTACAAAAGCTCCTGCCTTCAGAGGCAGCGCATGGTCCTTTTAACATATCAAGATCTCCTATCCTCTTAATTGGTGAGTCCCTCTGGCCATCACAAATTCCTTGGTTCCTATAGTTCAACTGAACTATATTCATTTAGATCAATATTTCCATGGCCCCTTATATTCTAAGTTATTTTTATTTTGTTGTGTGCAATTGCGGATGTTAATAAATTTTATTTTTATTGATTATTCAAATCCAGTATTGATTTTTTAGTTTGTAGGTTGTAATTTTCGCCGGATTTTTCTTTGCTCTTTATCTTATTTCAGGGTATATTGCACAATACCCTTCCTGGCTGCATTTTTTAGGTTTATATTGACATTATAAAATTTTTTGTAGTCTTATTTAATCCGAAACACCAGCCTTATTCATTTTTGTTATATTTGAAAGGTGATGTTTTCCAGACCAAGTCTAAATAATGATTTTCCTTATGTATATTATATGCAGAGGTATTTTACCTTAAATCCCTACACTCCTATAACTATAACCTTTTCTCTTTCTTTCCTCCCAATCTCTGCTTGTTTATGCAGATCTGTTATTATAACTAAAGTATTACAAGGGTGGTGCGACCCTCCATCTAAGTCTATAGGACCGGAGTCACAGTATTTACTACGTGCGTATTTTTAGGCACGTACATAGCAAAGCAACACCCATAACATTCCCCTCGGCCGGACGGGTTTTTGGTGACTTCCGCCTCCATGGGGCACCCTTAACCCTACGTGTGTACTTACGCGCGTATGTTACTTATGTACGTGCGTGCGTATTTATCTAACCGAGCCCTCAAAAACCCATTTAAATGCTTCCCCCGCCCAATTTCACGTAACTTCTAACGTACGGATAAAAACTACGCCCCTCCGTACGCATGTCCCTAAGTGTGATTCACAAATCCATGCCTAAAATACTTACGTGCGTAAATACTATGTAATTTGGGTCGAAAAAGTTACTACACATGCGCAGTTAATCTGCTCCTAAAAACACGCACGCAACCCCACGCAAATTACGGATCTGTGAATATGGCCCATAATCAATATTTCCAAATAAGGGAGATATAGATAACAAAAAGATTGAGTTGACATCCAATACTAAAAAATAGCACTAGTGGAGGGACGCACCTCTTTTTCTTCTTTTTTAAACGATCTATGCCCAAATTACATAAATGTTTTTTTTTAGGCTTTTATATATTTGACAATTTCAATTTATTTACACAGCATGATAATGAAATTATTTATTTAATAACATCAATCTATTGGCGGTGTTGAATGGTATGACTATGTATATTTTATTTTATCATTGTTTAATAGGTTAAAATGTATTGTTTTTAAGATAAATGTTCCAGATATTAATTTTGAACTAACTGGCAAATGTAGTGTTTTAGGATCAGCCACTACAAGACGACCAACTAATAAGCGCACCTGCAACTAATTAATTGACTGTTCATGATCCTATTTAAACATTGAACCGATACACCACACATACTCTTTGAAAAAACCTTGCCAGAGAAACGCGTCAGAATATATATATATATATATATATATGTATACACACACCGACCAAGTCTAAATAACAGTGTAAAAGTGAAGCTGGTCCATATCTGTGTGCAATAAGCAAAAGCAAAGTATTCTCCCTGCATTTACAGAATAAAATTAAATTGACTCCCCCTGAAATCAACATGGTGTTGCCCAGGGTAACTTGACTCTCTTATTTTCAATCTCTGAATCAGGGATTATGGGCCTGATCCAGACCTATGCCGATGCGCTGTGCTTACTAAAGCACAGCGTATCGGCATGCACTCCCTCTGACACTCCCTCCTGTGCCTGCGTATTTACCCTCGCTTGCGCCGGCTGAAGGCTACCCTAACTTTAGCCAGTGTAAGCGAGGGTAAATACGCTGGGACCGAAGCGTATTTACAAAAAACCGCTCCCTCCCTCATTACACTACTTCCCCCCGCCTACCTACAATAACCTTTGCGTAGTAACGGCAAGGAACGCCCCCTCAGCCATTACTACGCTGCTACTATGGACACCCGATCCTCGATCGGACGTGGCCGTAGTTACGCCGGCCAACATCTGGCCGGCACATGCACAGATTGGCTTTCTTTTTGTAGTTCTGGATCAGGCCCTATGTCTCTAACTTGAGTACAGTATATGCAATATTTTATTAAAATACAGCATCACTAATTCAACATAAGAAGCTACACTACAAGTGTAAGCATGACAATATTATTACATTCTGGCGATGATTGGTGGATTTTTGCTGACTGGAACCTCCTGTGGATAAACAAAGCTTTAGTAATTTGAACCATATTTTTTTTATTATGCATACACTGAAAAGATGAACGAAAACCTTTTTTTTATTATCAAGCAGATTCATAACATTAAAATGCCTGTGAATATAGGGAAAAGCTAGTTTGTACCGCACTAATTAATATTAAGATATTTGCATCAGAATAGTAGTCACAGACACAGAGGGTGCAGCATATCATATCTCAGGTTGTATTAAGCAAATGAAAAAAAAAGGGGGGCGCACACCTCTTATTTATAGGAGCCAAATGCAGAAAGGAATACGGACAACTGGTTAGAACATTAAAAAACTTTTTAATTTAAACATATTAAAAATTCAAAATTTTTATCAGGGCGAAATAAGAATATATTGCACATGTGCTCCTTTGAGAAAGCCGACACTCACCTGGCGAAACGCGCGTTAGGACTCCTGGATCCCCGTGATGCGCATCGGTGGATCCGTCACACTGGCATGCCGCTATTCTGGAGGTTTTTCTTCCCCTTTTTTAGTAATTGTTAGATGAGGGAGGGAGAGATAAGCCCGGCAGGGCGAAGTGCGCCCGTGAGGACGCTAGTTGTTTGACAGGGACAGCCTTGCATTGATCCTTTCATTTAGTATAGGTCACCAGCTCCTCCAGTTTCCTTTTACCATATGTTTGGTTTAATATTTAATAATTTTTTATGTTAAACGGCACCCAGTGTGTTTTTCTGGTATGCACTATTTTGTTGAATGTCTTTTCTGGATCAAAATCCTGCATGATTTAAATGTAATGGATGTACAACTCTCTTTTTAGTGCTTACCATATGTTTACAATATATTCATATTTCGCCCTGATAAAATTTTGAATTTTTAATATGTTTAAATTAAAGTTTTTTAATGTTCTAACCAGTTGTCCGTATTCCTTTCTGCATTTGGCTCCTATAAATAAGAGGTGTGCGCTCAAAAGATATTTCCCTTCCTTCCAACTCATTATTTATTTTGTGTTTTGGATTGATATTTTCCGTCCCCCCCCCCTTTTTTCGTTTGCCTGTGAATATACCCTGTGCAAGTGCATTTGAATGCATGCGTTTTCCCACTCTGAGTAATCCTTTGTTTTCACCCACACACAGATTATACTTAGTTCGATTTTTAATATTTATTTATTGTTTTATGGCTTGATTTGACTTCCACATTGATATATTCCATGTTTCAGTGAATATGTATCATTTGTTTTTCAGTTAAGCAAGTCTTAAGTGCCAGAAAAGCATATACACTTTAACATGGTAGAGTAGGAAGGAATATAAAGGTTTCTAAACTAATACGCACGTTGCCAAAACATAGACATAAACACGGTAGAAGGTATTGGATTTCACTGAACCCTGTACTAGCAATATGAGTGTGTGAACTCAGCCTTGCATGTCATCTTACAGATTTTACTCATCCCCAATAGACTACTCTAGTTCCAGTTCTTAACTACATTTACTGTCTCTCTAGCACATAATATAGACCGTCATGATTAGGTAGACACAAATATGTCAATACCGTGTGTAGTGTGTATTGTACATAGTTGTAAATAATTATCTACATTTATCTCTGCAAAAAGCTGTTTCAGTTGTATCCCATATTTTTTCACCAGGGCATTTACCATTTAGAAACTTTTAAACCAAAAGGGCAAATTAACTAAAGATTTGAAACAAAAAAATAGGGATGTTGCCCATAGCAACCAATACATTTCTAGCAATTTTTTTCTACAATATACTAATTAAATGATAGCTAGAATCTATTTGCTGCAGTGATTACTACCTCCATTTTTCATCTACGGAAGCTTTTATAATCTTATCAGTATTTAATACTGTCCTAGAATTTTGGAAAAATAATGCAGCTGCCATCTAGTAACGATTCTGACCATAGGCCTGATCCAGACCTATGCTCGGGTGCATTTTAACGATGGTCGTAAGCTTTAAAACGGCCATTTGTACTTACTGCGCATGCGCAGGCCAGATTTTACACTCATGTTACACTCATAAATTCTGAGCGTGTGTGCCTTGAGCGTAACACCTTTGTTAATTACGAACAAGGGGAGTGCCTATGGGAGTGCATCGTAGGTACGCTAGCGTAAATACGCTACGACCATGAGCTTTTCATGAGCGTAGGTCTGGATCAGGCCCCATGGCTCTATCTGTGTGGAATTTGGATCAACTTATGGATATTTCGTCCTGTTGGTCCTATTTGCAAAAACAACCCAAAACTATTCCAATTTCAAGAACGTGTCAATTTATTTTAAATTTTAAGCTTATTCGACCTTATTCACACTGAAGAAGAAGCTGAATCTCTGTGCGTATTATTAGGAACGGATAAACTGCGCGTGACCAGAACACAAAGTTACACATGAGATTCAGATGTAACACATGGGAATCCATTACGCAAGGCCTTTGACTCTTGTCTTAGTGAGATAAGTAAGAAGGGGTGTGCCTGTCCTGCGTGAGAAGGAAGTTAAGAAGAGTGGGTGGGGGGAGGGATTTAAATAGGGCATTAAGGGCGTGGTTTGCTAAGTAGGCACGTATGTGATACACCAGTAAGGGGGCTAGCATGCTTGCTGCATTGCGAGTGAGAGGGTGACTTTTGGTCAGTGCGGGTGAGTGAGCCACGAGCCGCAAGGAAGGCAGGAAAAAAAAGCGCATAGGGCAGTTAGTGGCGTAGTTGGTAGCTGAGGGAAGAAGGGAAAGGTCACAGTGGCTTAAGGAGCGGGTGTGAGTAAAAGATTTGGCAGAGAGAGCTGTAGCGGAGAATAAGCAGAAAGCTGTCTAGTCGGAGGGAGCTTGAATGGAGAGCAGGCGGAAAACTGTCTAGTCAGAGAGAGCTGAGGCAGAGAGCAGGTGGAAAGCTGTCTAGTCTGAGAGAGCTGAGGAAGAGAGCAGGCGGAAAGCTGTCTAGTCTGAGAGAGCTGAGGAAGAGAGCAGGCGGAAAGCTGTCTAGTCTGAGAGAGCTGAGGAAGAGAGCAGGCGGAAAGCTGTCTAGTCGGAGGGAGCTGAGGCAGAGAGCAGACGGAAAGCTGTTGAGAGAGAGAGCTGAAGCGGAGAGCAGGCGGAAAGCTGTCTAGTCGGAGAGAGCTGAGGCAGAGAGCAGACGGAAAGCTGTCGAGTTGGAGAGTGCTGAGGCGGAGAACAGGCGGAAAGCTGTCGAGTCGGAGTGAGCAGGCGCTAAGTAGCAGTCAGAAAGGGCTGAGTCAGAAGCCTAAACCATGAAGAATCAGGTGTGAAAGTTCTGATAATAAATCTGTCATGTACTGTTAAAAGGCTGGGTTGAAGAAACGAGAGTGAAATAAAGTTGCAATACTGTGTCAAGTACAGATATAAACTGTTTTAAAGTGACAAGCGCAGAAAGCAGCTGTGTTAGAGAGACAAGTATAGTTAATCAGCCGCTACATTAAAGTGACAAGTGCCTAAAGAAGTTCCTGGTAAAGTGCTGAATGCTGAGAAAAGTCTGCTTGAAGACAAGTACAGATAAGGAGCCTTTGCATTAAAGACATTAAAGTGACGAGTGCTGAGATAAGGAAGTTGATACAGTGTCCAGTATATATATAGCTACCATAAAAGCGTTAGACTTTGTCATTAAGATTAGAATTAAGTGACCCGTGCTTATGTAAAGCTGTACTGATAAAGTGACTCGTGCTTATAAAAAGCTGTGCTAATAAAGTGACCAGTAATAATATTGCAACTGTTACTGAAGTGATCAGTGCAGATCGCCAGCCGCTGTGCTTATGTGACCAGTGCAGATATAAAACCACCGTAACAAAGTGACTGTTGCAATCTACTGACCTGAGGCCGCAGAGCAGAGTTCATAAAGCCAGATGCAGGGCCCGATTCAATTGAGCTAAAAGCGTTCGCTGGCATATTTTTCACGCTTTTTTTTGCAAAATAACGGGCGCTATTTTTTTTGCTATTTAAAGCATAAAAAATACGACATTTTTTTACCGATAGCGTTAATTAAAAATTCGCCCCTAGGAGAGGTGCAGATTTTTAACGCTGCCCTGTTTTGTGCCCCGACAGGGCATGCTGATGCTTGTAGAACTACAAGCATCAGCATGCCCATGGATGCCAGGGCATGCGGTAGCATGCCCTAAAAGCCAGGGGCCACTGCGCAGGTGCCTTGGTAAAAAAAAAAACTTTTTTGGAACGTCGCCAATCACTTCCTGCTAGCAGGAAATGCCCGGCGCTAATGACAGGTTATTGGTCAGTGTCTGAAATAACGCGAGAACGATATTTCAGACACTGGCCAATAACCTGTCATTAGCACCGGGCATTTCCTGCTAGCAGGAAGTATTTTGCGACATTTAAAAAAGATTTTATTTTTTCCCCCTTAAATTTCCCCTTTGCTAAATGCTCTTTTTGTGCAGCGGTAAAAAAAATTGAATTGCCGAATTTTTATCGTTCAATTGCCGGCGAAGGCGTCGTATTTTTTCTGGCACAATATTTTTGAAAATACTGCCGGCAATTGAATCTGGCCCGCAGTGTTTTGAATAAAGTGCTCGGTGCAGTAAAGGGAATTTACCTTGTGAAGTTCGCAGGGTTATTGTGAAATTCAAAGGAGAAAACTTGAAGTCTGCGTTGTTTCTGATCAAAACTTTGGGCATTATTCTATGTTTTAGGGATATTTATAAGATAGTTAGAAGTAGGTCAAGTTCTAGAAGCTTGCTGGGGAAGAAAATTGGTAGATTATTCAAATTTGTTTCTTTTCCTCGTGTTGATGGGATAAACTGTGTTTGTGTCTTTGTTGCTATTTCTTTAATAATCTAAATGTGTAAATTAAAGAGAGAGAGAAGCTGATATCTTAATGTTCTTATACAACGTAAATTGATGGAGTTGGAGGTTTAGCTATTGTGATAACAATGTATAAATATTTATTATTGATTGAAATATTTTATTGTCATTTATTGTAATAAAGAAATTTTTAAGAGAACGAAAATGATCTACTCTCTGTAACTACGACTTGATTGTAAAAGGCTAATCCATGATTGTGGTTGAATCAAATGTCATTCATTTCATGATGTAAAGAGAAGAAGAAAAGAGAAAGAATTATTAATATTTTTAGAAAAAGTAAAGGAATATTTAACTACAACCATCTTGTTGTCAGTCTCATTCTCTGTCAGGAAAATCGCCAGTGTCACCTTTAGGTATTTTAAATACCATTCCTTAGTATTTTACAATCACTTGGTACAGAGGGTCAACTAACACTATAATTACTGCAGTAGTTTTAGTTGGTTCACATTTGGTGGTATTTAGTATTATTATTATTTGTGGAGAGGTTGGTTGGCCATTTGAGAGGACCGCTACACGTGCTTAAATAACTTATGCACAGACATACGCACAAAGAGTTAAGTTAGCCCTATGGACACGGAAGTCTGCTTAAATCCATAAGAACAATGGGAGTGCCATGGGAGTTGTCTTGCCACATAAGTGCGTATATTTGCGAATCCGCGCATACTTATTTCCTTCTTATCTATGAATCCAGACCATTATTTTTTATTAATATCTCAGAACAGGAAGTCAATCACTTAACTGAAAATGGTTTTCCTGCCACATATAAACGATAGATGGTAATGGATCCACCCCCAAACCCTGGGCACTGCTAATGACCCACGTTTCAGTCAGTGGACCAATTGTCTCATATAGTATATACTTGCGAACAAACCAATATTGGTTACAAAAGCATCATTACTTTCCCTCTGCATCCGCATCCGCACAGACATAGATTCGCATGGAACTGCTGCTCTCTGCCCTGGCCCTTCATTATTGTGGCTGGCCCCTTCCACGGACATGAGCGGTTGTTGTCAGGAGAATTACGCCAGAGAATTGTGTAAGTCCCTTTACATACTTAAGTCTAAATCAAGGCCAATGTGCCTTCCAATGCAGTCATTTCCCCAGCATCTACCGTAGGTGCGCCATTACGCTCCTTACAGTTTTAACTTAAAAAATGTGGGTCTGATTAATACTTAGGAACAAATCTAACAAGTATCTTCTCTTGAGCAATTATTTAGCAATAAAAGGAACAAAGGAATTACTGCATGGAAATACTGACTGCTTTTATTATAGTGCACAAATGGTAAACAGCTTTTTTTTGTAAACAACAGTTTAGAGTTCATTTAGGACACAGCTCCTCTCTACATTTATTTTGTCAGCACATTAGCTTCCCCCTGACGTGCAATCTGATTTTTCCAAGGTGAAAATTTGGTCTTATTTTGGATTTTGCTCTTAGGACCGGATCCAAATATACCTGCAAAGTCTGTACATTTTTATTCCCGCGGCTATGAACACACAGACCTTGCTATCCTATTTTCCACACAGAGGAAATTTATACACTCTCCCTTGATCTCCTTTGTACTGAAGGCAGTTACGAGAATTGCACCTGTCCACATGGAAATCTTTCTGTACAGAATACTGGAATGTGGATTGTACATAAGGGCTTGCTGTACAATTAGCATTGTTAATGCATATCTTGTATTCATAGTGAGTGAGCCTTCTCCCCATGCTGACACCGAAGTCCATATGACATACAGCTTTGGATGGATGCTGACCAATGCAGAATTCCTTTTACAGTGCATGCGCAATACCTGTCTGGTGGGGTTTAGGCATGCAGATTTGAAGGGCTGGAACCTTCTCTAGAACTTAAGAAACGTGACATATCAATGGGACTTAAGCAACAGACTTGTGTAGGTCCCCTCACAGATAGAGTTGTGCAGGCTCGGTTTTTAAAAAATCCGGCTCGGCTCGGTACTATCCCGCTCCCTCAGACACGACGATGATGCAAAACGTCATTGTTACGTCTTCAGATCTTTTTACTGGCATAGAAGAGCAGGTCCAGGGAGATCCAGCACCATTTAGTGTCAGTCAGAGTGAAGATTGCAGGAGCTTCAGTGTTATCAGGGGTCTTAGTGTCAGGGGACTTATTGCTAGGCAGTGTCAGGGGACTTAGTGTCAGTGTCTGTAAAGGGACTTAATTTCAGATCGTGTCAGGGGACTTAGTGTCAGACCGTGTCAGGGGACTTAGTTTCAGACCGTGTCAGGGGACTTAGTGTCAGAGAGTGTTAGGACAGGGACTTAGTTTCAGACAGTGTCAGAGGACTTAGTGTCAGCGTCTGTCAAGGGACATAGGAACGGATTCAGAACTCCGTTTTTTTTAAGTTACGTGCCTATTTGTAAGTTCATTGCTAATGTGCATGCATAGTAAATATTTTAAGCTATCTACGTAGCGTTTTGCTACATAGATTGCGTACATACAGTCTTTAAAGAACATGCAGTCTGTAAAATATTTACTATGCGTGCACAGTGGCGACCCACACACATGAATTCACCTGGGACCTGATTCAGAGTTCTTGGGCAGCAGATACCTAAATCCGCTGCCCTCTCTGCGTGTGTCCTATTCAGGGTTGCAAAAGTTACAGCTCTGGATAGAATGTATAGAAAAGGTGCATTTGTTTGTTAAATAGAAAATAGATGTATATAGGCGGAGAGTGCGAGGTGCGTAGTCTGTACATATTTGCATGTTTGAAATGCGTGGGGTATTCTTTAATGATCAAATTAAAGCCATTGAAAAATGACTACACACTGTGACATTATGCCAGATGATAAGAGTCAATCTGCTGCTTATCAGGCTTAAAAAAACTGATCCTGTATTATATATAAAACAAATTGTTTTACAAATGAATGATGGTTCAATTAATGTTTCTATTTTTAAAAACTGTGTAGGGGATGTGCTTCTAACTATATAGAGGGCCATTTATTGATTAAAAATACAATGTCTTTTACACATACACACGCTCTGAATTATAGGCACCAGTGCAGGGAATTCAGCCAGTTACTGCGCTCACAGCAGCACTACTCCGCCCTCTTTCTAATTTAAGCAAAGTGTAACTCCCCATTGCGCTATTGCAGAGCACATGGATATGGACACAGGCAGATGGGCAGCAGTGTGCCCATCTTTCTATGCTCGCTCCCGTCCTGCACCTAAAGAATGGATGGAAGTGCACCGTGGTCCCTGGTCCCTTGTCTGTACGTTGCTATGGAACTTTTATAATAGATATTTTTCTAATGAGAACTGGGCAAATTTGTATAAAATATTAATTATGTTAATTAATCCCTATTCAGGTAAGGCCCATAGGCCAATGAAAGTTGCCTGCAGATGAGCAAAGTGTATTATAGTAATTAGTGCTGGGTTATATTCTTAGAATATATAGAATAAATATAGAATTAGCTGAATATATAAATGTACCTATAATTTTTGCTAATCTAAATATGGAAATGCTCTTGTTATTGTGTGACCACATTCTTTATAGAAGAAGAAAAGCTTCTTTTTAAACATGTGAATCAGACTACTAAATGTTCTGCTAAAGCAACCCTGTATCATTGAGTAAAAATAGCATTTTGCTTTTTCAAGATGCATTCCACCCATCCCACTATTTTGTATATAAGGGCAGGGCATTTACTTGTATATGTACAGCGAATGGTATCATTTCACTGCTATAACTTACAAAGTACTTATTCTGGCTATTTTGGTTATTAAGGACATGATTCACACTTAAGAATATTCTTAAAATAATAACTTAAAGTCACTCCTGGATAAAACCATGTTGTTTTCAGGGGGAGTCAAGTTAATTGTATTCTTTGCATGCAGGAATACATCTTTGAATTGCTTACTGAAAACAGATACTGACCAGCTTTACTATTACACTGTTATTTAGACTTGGGCTGGGAACTATCACCTCTAAATACTAGTACTGTTTGCAACAGATGAAATATGACTCCCCTGCAATTAACATGGTTTAGCCCAGGAGTGACTTTAAGTTCTTATTTTAAGAAGATTCTTAAGTGTGAATCAGGTCCTATGTGTCTTTTTTTAATTTTCTTTAAGAATGAAGAATTTTTTTTAGCTGTGAATACCTGCCACAGTTACAGTTTGGACTTTACCTATATGATGATGGAGCAATTTAAAGATTTATTCTAGAGGAAAATATATAGCAGTGGTTTCATTTTGTAAAATAAATTTTTATCCTTTAAACAAACATTTTATTTGTACAATTTATTAAAAAAAAAATGGGATACATTGCTTTCAATAAATGCTTTAAAATGTATATTATTTGGAGAAATATGATGCATTAAATATTTAATGCCACATTGATGTATCTAATAAGACATTTTAAAGTGCTTGGAAATGGTTAGTTCATATAAGAGGATGTGCTGCTGAATAATGTCATAGGGCCTGATCCAGACCTACGCTCAGGTGCGTTTTTACCATGGTTGTAAACGTAACAATGGCCATTTGTACTTACTGCGCATGCTTGGGGCAGATGCTCTGCTCATATTACACTACGAAATTCTGAGCGTATGGGCCTTGAGCCTAACAGCTTCGTAACAACGCTCGAGGGGGCGTGCCTGCCATATGAAACCTGTAAATACGCACCGAGGGCGCGTATAGGCATTTAACTTGTACAGTATGGGCGTGCTTAGCGTTACTACGGAATGAGCTTACGGACGCCCGCAGTTACGATCAGAAAAGTTAGGGTAGGGTGTGCTGGGCGTAAGAAGGCAAAACTAAGTACAACCAAGGGGAGTGCCTATGGGAGTGTATCGTAGGTACGCTGCCGTAAAAAAAGCTACGCACATGAGCGTTTCATGAGGTCTGGATCAGGCCCATAGTGCTTTGCAGGTGTGTGCGCTGTACTCATATTAAGGTTTTTTTTTTGTCAAGCTTGCAGAAATAAAAACCGGAAAGTGTGAGTAAACAACTATAGTAAACAGGGGTCTCAGTGAGTTTTTATCTCAATAACGTGTTTTGTTTTTTTTAATTAAACTATCTGCATGTTTTTATTTTTCTTTATACATTGCCAATAAGTTACAAGGAGAACCCTAGGGGTACTGGCACTAGAGCTGGTTGTACCTGGATGAGACCCCTTTCTGAGGGAACAACCATATTGCCAACTGGCCTTAGGATGACTGTAATAATGGTGGTGAGGCCCATGCTATTGGTGACATTCCCTCTATGGTTCTACTATACCAAGATAAAAGGCTAGTGCTCCTTGCCGTTTGTCCCCTTGATTATCCTGATACCCATCTAGGCTTATAAAATACTACTGTTGGTTACAAAGTGTGGGCGGATTGCTGGAGCCACTAGTATTTACCAGTGCTGTAGTACTATAAACTAACAATGACTGACACCCCATTCAACAACAGCCATACCTCAAAAACGTATACTAAAATAAAGACACCGACAACTTTAGCTGGATTTAAAAAAAGGGGACATAAGTTTATTATAATGATTAAAATGGTGGATTTTGTGAAGGACTATAAAATTTAGGGTTGAGCACGGGTGCAAGTAGGAGGTGTGTGTCACAATAGCAACTTAAATGATAACAGTGGTTATCAATAACAATGGCCCCCCCACCTCCCCCCAGTACCCCGGCTCCACCTCTTCATGTGCACACCTCATAAGCATTGAGGAGGCAAACAAGGCCCCGTTGCGGGACAGGCAGCCTAATATTATCGCGAAGGGTGCGCCTCTGAAGCAGACATTTCTCCCACAAATATTTTATTAATTGCACCAACAATGAACAAACTACGGTGACATAACACCTCCAACGCAAGCCTATGCCCTAACTGTGGAAAGAAAATTTGCTCAGAAATTCTGGGCGTATGGGCCTTGAGCATAACAGCTTCGTAACAACGCTCGAGGGGGCGTGCCTGCCATACGAAACCCGTAAATACGCACCGAGGGCGTGTATAGGCATTTAAATTGTACAGTATGGGCGTGCTAAGCGTAACTACGGAATGAGCTTACGGGCGCCTGCAGTTACGATCAGAAAAGTTAGGGTAGGGTGTGCTGGGCGTAAGAAGGCAAAACTAAGTACAACCAAGGGGAGTGCCTATGGGAGTGCATCGTAGGTACGCTGCGGTAAAAACGCTATGCACATGAGCGTTTCATGAGTGTAGGTCTGGATCAGGCCCATAGTGCTTTGCAGGTGTGTGCGCTGTACTCATACTAAGGTTTTTTTTTTGTCAAGCTTGCCGTGCTGTGGTACTATAAACTAACAATGACTGACACCCCATTCAACAACAGCCATACCTCAAAAACTTATACTAAAATAAAGACACCGACAACTTCAGCTGGATTTAAAAAAAGGGGACATAAGTTTATTATAATGATTAAAATGGTTGATTTTGTGAACGACTATAAAATTTAGGGTTGAGCACGGGTGCAAGTAGGAGGTGTGTGTCACAATAGCAACTTAAATGATAACAGTGGTTATCAATAACAATGGCCCCCCCACCTCCCCCCAGTACCCCGGCTCCACCTCTTCATGTGCACACCTCATAAGCATTGAGGAGGCAAACAAGGCCCCGTTGCGGGACAGGCAGCCTAATATTATCGCGAAGGGTGCGCCTCTGAAGCAGACATTTCTCCCACAAATATTTTATTAATTGCACCAACAATGAACAAAATACGGTGACCTAACACCTCCAACGCAAGCCTATGCCCTAACTGTGGAAAGAAAATTACATGTTAAAATACATCCTACAACAAAGGGAAGGAGGGAGGGTAACGACTTTCAAAATGGGAGACAGACCAACAGACACACAGCACTTATAAAGCCTTGGTCACCTGACACCAAACACACCCCTTTTACCTTACCCAATCGCACCCTACACCTTATTAACATACTTCTAGAACATTCTTACACCAGGCTGTTGTACACTGGGGACCAGTCAGTCGTTTATGTCACTTAATCAGTGATCGGTTTCTCTTTGACGTATAGTGCTCCAAGGGTTTTTGACAGCCCAGCCCAGCATTCAAATTTGATATCCTTTTTAAGCAGCTATCAGTAGATGCCCTGTGCGATCTAGTGTTTATGGGACCACACAAAGTTTATTATAAATACAAATAAGCAGATAAAAAGGCCCTCTATTGTACTAAACAAGGCATATGGTTCACTTCACGGAAGAGTGTACAGGAAATAAGATGACATTTTGGTGCCATTTTCATCATGTGCTACCAGACCTCCCCAGTGTCCCCATCTTATGCCTGCAGCCCCCCCCCAGTACTCCCATCATGTATCTCCAACCTTACCCCCCAGTACTCCTATCATGTGTCTCCAACTACCACCCAGTACTTCCATCATGTACCTCCAGCCCCCTCCAGTACTCCTATAATGTGCCCCAAGCCCCCCCAGTACTCCTATCATGTGTCACCATCCCCTCCCCCCTTGTATTTCATAATGTCACATCAGCCCCTAAATTGATTTTTACTTACCTGGAGTCCTCCTCCACGGCGCTCTCCTCCTCCTCTGGCAGGAAGTTCCTGTATGAGCGTCTGAGGCAGTTACACAGAGCAGCTGACATCACTGCTCTATGTAACTGCCGCAGCAGCTCATACAGGATCTTCCTGTATGAGCTGCCTGCCCGTCTCCATTGCATCCAACACCTATGGCAGCGGGGGATAACAGGTGGAGAGGAGCGCCTCTCTGGCTTGGCGTCCCCTTCCTGGCTTACCCCGCTTACTGTGTTCCGCCTTCCCTGTAAGCACATGTTAGGTGCAGTTGTACTCCATTTTATTACAGGGCAATGATTCAGAGTATTAGATGCATGTTAGAAAAAAAAAAGTCAAATTGTTTAATGTTAGTAGACATGTAAAGAAAGGAGTTTAGTGCTGTATACACTGAGCAGTCTATGACCTTTGATATTACCATACACATATGTAGACAGAACAGTTGACTGCATCTTAACTATTCCCCAGCTAACAGTGTTCGTTAATCCCATCCTCATTACTTAACTATGAAGGTTATGTGTCCCAAACTTCATGTGGAAATGTCTTAGCTATTGTTTTTCAGGAGTTTCTTAAGATAGATGAGACATTTAAAGTTTTAACATGTTTTGTTGTCTTACGTGTCAGAAAGTCAATGTTTTTCTTTCTTCTGTATGTGGGTGGAATTCCACATTAAAGACACGCAAAAATAAATTGTTCTGTCAATTGAATGTCTCATCACAATGGGGCTGATTCATATTTAGGACCCAAAACCTCAAATAATCTCATTTATACCAAAAAATCTGGAGTGGAGGTCTAAAAATTGCAAATAAAAAATACAGAAAATATATAAAAGCAGTAAATATTTCAAAAATATTTTCTCTAGATTATTAGCATCTGAGCATTGCACAATTACCTCTCAGACTGTCTGTTGTTAACCAGATACATTTAAGCACCTCCAGATCAGAATCTGGGTAAAAGGAACCAATTTTTTAAACTTGCAGCAATCATCATGAGATACTGATTATGGGGCTGATGCAGAATTGCGTTTCCATGTGCTTTTCAAATATAAGTACAGCGGGAAAATGCTCTGCGCATGTGAAATATGGGATCGAGCACAGAAAAATAGGCGCAAGACTACCCATGCACCTGTCTCCGCATCTATGTTCTGTGTGCTAGTGGAACAGGGTTATCCACGATATTTAAGTGATTAAAGGTGGAGTTTCTGTGCTTTTGTTGGATGCAGTAGTTGCCCATTGTACATGCGCTTCCTCCAAAATCTTGCACCATGTCAGGGGAAGGTGTAAGTGGAAGGTGCAGATCATTTTCAAATAGAAAAATAGCCATATACGGTTTGTTCCTAATTAGTGCCCACAGATAACCACTGAGTTTGTCTCTGTCTCTCATAAGGAGGTGGTCTGTGTTCACGGACACAGTTAGATTTCAAGTGCTCTCTCCTGTGTATATCAAGTATAAATCCTTCAAAGCTCAGGAGGCAACCCTTGAAGCCTCCAAAATAGCTGCTGTGGAACAACACCCAACCTCAGCTGCTGCTCCCAGGCAAGCTTTCAAACAGTACACACACGCACTAATTAGGAACAAAGCAGAACGGCCGAGAGGTAACACATCATTCCAACATCCACCAAGCAGAGGAGGTACAGGGCCCCTGTATACAGTAACCAGTATTGAAACCTGTCTTTGCATGAATAACCATCTGAACGTAATCAAGTTAACATTGTATAAACTCATTAATTACTCCAATAGCTGTAGAATTTGTAACTCTGTTTATAATTATGTCGACATAGGAACTTTGTTAAAGTAATTAAGTGGTATAATATATGTTTTGTGAATTCCCACCTATAAGGATATTAATCAATCAGTTTTGCAAAAAAACCTTTTATCTTATTTTATATGTATGTTAAATAAATTGTGTGACTATTTGTACTAAGATACAGTTGTTGCTTCCTTTTTAGGGCTGTCAGAACTTTTGTTTTATTTACCTTGGTTGTGCGCAGGATTGGATTTGTAGATTTGAATCTTGACTATAGCACTTTGAAAAGCAATAATTGTTTTATTTTATTTTAACAAGTAAGGAGAAGAAAATTACCATTGTATAGCTATTTTTATTCCTCTTATAGGGTTAGAATCAGGCTGCAGGGAAAGGAGGGGTTAAGGTCAGGATGCGGAGAAGGGGGGGTTAGGGTTAGGCTGCGGGGAAGGGAGACAGGGTTAGGCTGCGGGGAAGGGGTGGTTAAGGTCAGGCTGCAGGGAAGGGAGGGTTAGGGTAATAGAACAGGAGGGTTAAGGCAAGTATTAGGAAGAGGATTGGGGATAAAATCATTACTTACCTTTCGGAGTACCATGTTCGGTGCTGCTGGGATTGATTGCTATGCCTTTTCAAGACAGAAGTAATCATTTTCCCAGCCAGTTCGGAACTGGCTGGGAGCAAACGGCCCTACCGAAATAGGGCCGTTCGCAATAGGGACCCACTCCCCTATTCGAAATATAGATTTTTTAAATAACACTTTTGAAATAGAGCTGTTTCATAATACAGATGTGTCTAAATCGAAATAATGCTAAATAAAGTAATGTCTAAATAGTGACATATCGAAATTTAGACATGTCGAAATATAGATATGTAGAAATAGAAACAAGTGACATTTAGTACTGTCTAAATACAGCCATGTCTAAATAGTAATAGGTCTAAATAGAAAATATAGTAAATAGTGTTGTCTAAATAGAAACTGTCTCGATTATGACTTTCTAATCGGCAAACCAAATCCCTTTACATTTACAGACAACAATAACGAAAAACTACAGAAGATGAGGAGGAATAAGACATGGCTAATGTAACATTGAAAAATGCCATACTCATTGTTCTGTGCAGATCATTTGCTGCTGCAGCACTTTGTGTAAGTATGTATCCATTGAAACCCATGTCACTGAAGCACAGTGCCTAACGTCAAAGTGAATTCTATTTATTTGGAGACCGATATAATGTATTCATATTTCTATATTGTTAAAATAAGATTTAGAAGATATTTAATTTGTGACATGGTAAATAACATTGCATATTGATGTTATCCTGGTATTAATTTCCTACTTATCTGCAGCTGTGGTAAACCCTTACGCCACAAGCCAATAGATTAAACCCACAAGTTTATGCATCTTTAGCCCTGTGTTCCCTGTTTCATTCCAACATTACTGGAGGGACCTTTGCCTCTTTACTATATCCCCAGGCTTGAATAATCCTACTTACATTACTTCTGGGATGTCAACCATTCTCCCATTACACAACTACTTATAAATTAACTTGAAATTAAAATTGTTTAAAGACTATTTACACAATGATTCCCATTTTACAATGCTACAGCACCATGTTTCTTCTAGAAGAGCATCTCTCTTTGCTTAATTGGTTTTAAAAAGAGCATATAGTTGCAGATTTCATCAAAAACAACCTTCACCCTTTTTCTAAATGTTATTGGTCTGGGTGTGAATGCAGCTCAACAAGCCTTCAATAGAGACCATCAAAAACATGAGGTCCTCATATGGCGATGAAGAATTGGGCACATTCCTATTCAAAATATTTGTATTCCAAAATACTGTGTTCAACAAAGAAATATTTCCTTAGTTAATTGTTATTTTATTGTGTGTCAGTTTATAATCAGGTTGTTACGGATTTACTAAGCTGCGGGTTTGGAAAAGGGGAGATGTTGTCTATAGCAACCAATCAGATTCTAGCTCTCACTTTCTTTTTACATACTAGAGAATGTCAGCTAAAATTTGATTGGTTGCTATGGGCCACATCTCCACTTTTCCAAACCTGCAGCCTAGTAAATCTGGCCCTCAGTCTGCTAAAAAGCACTAGGAATATACTGGTTAATAGCAGCTTCTATATTCCTCAGCCTGCAACAAGTCCTGTTCACACTTTTTCCTCTTTATTTATCCAATTGCTTTTTTTTTTACATTTTACAAACTATAAAATAACATTATTTTTATTACTCACCGTAAAATCCATTTCTGTGAGTCCATTAGGGGACACTGCTCACATAGGGGGGTATAGTAGGTGGTCCGTGGGTCAGGGCACTTCACAGAAAATGTTAAAAACTGTAAACTCCTCCCCTACTATGCCCCTCCCCCTAGGGAGACTAATTAGTTATTGCAAAGAGAGCCCAAAGAGAGGGCATAATGAACAACTCTATACAATTTAACTTATAATTAGTCAGAGCAAGGGAGGGAACGCAGTGTCCCTCAATGGACTCAGAGAAATGGATCTTAAAATAAATATAAAAATCTTGTTTTCTCTCTCATCCATTGGGGGACACTGCTCACATAGGGGACATATC
>WWET01001472.1:81689-93957 GCA_011038615.1 Limnodynastes dumerilii
AGGGGTTTACTTAGATTTTTTATTTTGGGGGGGAACTGTGTGTTTTGTTTTTTAATCTAATGAATTTATTTTTTATTTTTTTTGCAGCACCGGTGAGCTGCTCCTTACGCTTACATAATCCCAGGGATGGTGTAAGCATAGGACTTGTTAAGCAGCTACCGGACTGCACTGCACAGAGTATTTAAATGAGAAAATCGCCCATTTTCTCATTTAAATATCCTTTCTACAGACATAGGCTACTCGGAAGTGAACACAGACGGATGGGTACACTTGTACCCATCTTTCTGGGCGTGCTCCCGATCTGGGCATGCGCCGTGCTAATTTTTGCTGCACTTCCGTCTGAAAAAAGACGTAAGCGCGGCTCTGGATCAGGTCCCAAATCACTAATAAAAGAAAGCTACAATGGTTACTTTTTTCGCTTAACGCTACGCTATTGAGCGTATTTTCTATGGTGCGCATGCGCGTAAATTTGCTCCGAAGCGTAGTTCTGGATCTACCCCAAAGTTGCAATTATAATGTTTGCACAATATGTTGAAATATGAATCACAAACAATACAATATTGCATGCAACAGTCAGAATATACAATTAGGAAAATCATGCAAAACAAATTTGAAAATTACTAAATTTTGTATAACAAACCCACACCTAATAGCAATCCGTGTAACTGCAATAAATGTTACAAATATTAGAAAGTTCACTTTCACTTTGGTTATGAAAGTTATAATTAATCAAATAGGTTTCTGGAATTGACACCTCCACTGCGTCACCTCAGACTTCTTCCCCAAAGTCCGATTTTCTCCGCGCTCTCTCTTGCTTAGCCATCGACTCTCCTCTTTATCTCCTCTAATGCTCACTCTCCTTTTCTTAATAATCAGCACTGCCCTGTGCTGACTCTGCTATCTCCGTTCTGTTGTCTCACCACCGCACCTCTGATACACCATTGTCACGTGTATGCTCCGGCTCTGCTAACACCACTCAGCCACCTCACCTCTGATAATCTGACTCCGCTATCACTGCTCAACCACCTCACTCACCACTGTCACTTGTATGCTCCGGCTCTGCTAATACCACTCAACCACCTCACCACTGTCACTTGTATGCTCCGGCTCCGCTAACACTGCTCTGTCACCTCACCACCGACACTTGTATGCTCCGGCTCTGCTAACACCGCTTTGTCACCTCACCACCGACACTTGTATGCTCCAGCTCCGCTATCTCCGCTCTGTCACCTCACCACCAACATGCTACTGAGAGGCTATTACCCAGTGCCTGAAATCACGTTCTTACGATACTTCAGGCACTGGGTAATAGCCTCAGTAGCGCCGGCACTTCCTGCTAGCAGGAAGTAATTTGCGGCGTTCAGTGAAGGATTTTTTTTTCTTTACCTAGCAGCTGCTCAGCGGTCCCTGGATGGCAGGGCATGGTGTCTAATGCCCTGGCATCCATGGGCATGCTGATGCCTGTAGTTCTACTAGCATCAGCATGCCCTGTTGGGGCACAACATAGGGCAGCGTTAAAAAATGTTATCGTTCAAAAACCGGCGTATTTTTAACGCTAGAAAAATAATTAAATCTCAAAAAAAAATATCGGCCGTAATTTTAAAAAAAAAAAGCGTTAAAAATACGCCGGCGAACGCTTTTTAGCTAATTGAATCGGGCCCTTAAACTCTGAAAAGTGCAGGGGAGTGAAATTGAAACTGGTCAAATAGAATAAAAATGTTTTAATGCATTTCTGTGATTACCTTTAAGTTAGGATTTAAAATTTAAGTTTTTCAGTTTTGTTGTGGGTATAAATAACAAAAGCTAAATATTTTCCTTGCATACAAAAAAATAAAACCAAAATTTACTTGCACCCCTCACAACGCAAAATGGTTTTGCCGGGGTCAGTATTTGCTGTTACTCAGCAAACTTCAGAAAGTGCTAATTCTTAGAGACTGTGGATTAGGCCATGTTCCAATACACTACATGATTCAGGACAGGGGCGGAGTAGCTAAAGGACTTACATGGAATTTTCCCGGTAGGCCAGTGGCTTCTGGAAGCAACTCAGCAGCCCATTTTTATTTGAAGAAAGCTAGAATGTTGACTGTTATAGGTGATGGTTTACTAAAATGATGTCTGTATAGAATGGTCATCATTAGGATGTTGTATGTATTGCCTGGTTGTCACTAGGATGCTATATGTATTGGGAGGTGGCTACTAGGATGCTGTATGTATCAGGTGGTAGTCCCTAGGATGCTGTATATATTGAGTGGTGGTCACTACGATGTTCTATGTATTGGATGATAGTCACTAGGATGTTCTATGTATTGGGTGGTAGCACTAGGATGTCTGTATGGTGGTGGTCATGTGGGTAGAAGTGACTACCTGCATTGCACAGAGTTCACTGTACATCTCTTTATTGGATTGTAAAATACTAGTTAGTAGATGCTGTATTTGATGTAACTCTTTAACATAACACTTCTTCTTGTACTTAATTGGTGATATATATTATATATATATATTGCACTGCTTTTATTAAGGTTCTTTATTCTCTACTTATCCAGTTTACATATTTTTTGACCCCAACAATAGTTGATCCCACCCACATGTGGCTGCTTGCAGATTTTTTTCCAGGGCCACTTTAAGTTCCCAATCCACCCCTGATTCAAGGCCTGATCAAGAGTTGCACTTGGATTTTGATCTGCGCATTTGCAAAACAGGAGAAAGTTGGACGCTATTTATCTGTGTCCTTTTCTGTGTGTTTTGTGCTAGTGGAATGGGGAGTTCCACTATATTTAAATGAGAAAGTGGATGGTTTAGTGCTGCTTCGAACGCAGTAGAAGCCGGATTTCCTGCGTTTTCACCTAAAATTTAGCATCAGCGTAAGGGCTGTTGCATGGGTAAAACAGATGACATTTTCAAGCTAAACTGCCCTATTTTTATTAAATACACAGCCCTACACATTTAAAACTATAATATGGTTGAAATGATTCATTTTGTTTTAAATACATTTGTGGTAAAAAAAAAAAACAAAGCTATTAGAAACATGCAAACTTGTAAAGGCTGCTTCATTAGACCTTGCAATCTCTGAATATACGCATCCATTTGTATGTTTCAAAGGGAAGCCCACTTTCAGTACGTCCTGTCTAGAATGTTATGTTAATGTCAGGGCTCTTGATAGAGCATACATGGTTTGAAAGCAGATTTGCACATCCGCCTTTCAAAACCTCTGGATCACGGGCCCTAAGGTTTTGCAATATTTATTGCATTTATATGGTAACCAACGCTTCATTCTGAAATGATTTAAATCAGGGTAGAAAACCTTTATTTTTGCACCCACTAAGCTTTTTGAAAATGTTTAGTCCCAAGATTAAATCTTTTTTAATGCAATCTCTCTCTCTCTCTCTCTCTCTCCAGAGAGAGAGAGAAAATTATGAATTTTGAAAGAAGAACTATCTATAGAATCATGATTTGCTTTTCCTTTTCTTGCATTGCAGTAGCCAGTTGTAGGTAGTGCCTTTTTTGAGGTGTGGGTCCCAAGTTAGAATGGCCCTATTCCGGTAGGGTCGTTTTCTCTAGGCCAGTTTCAAAGTGGCTGGGATATTGATTGCTTATGCCTTGATGAGACATAGCAATCGATCCCTGGAGCACTGAACATGGTGCTCTAAAAGGTAAGTGGCAAAACTAATCCCAACCCTTCCCCTAATTCTAACCCTAACCCTCCCCTTCTATTACTTTAACCTTCCCTTCCTGCAGCCTGACCCATACCCTTCATTCCCCTCAGCCAGACCCTAACCCTCCATTGGCCGCAGCCTGATCTTAACCGTAACAACCCTTCCATGGCCCTAACCCTCCCTTCCCCGCAGCCTGACCCTAACCCTTCATTTCCTGCAGCCTGATCATAAGCCTAACCCCCCCTTCCGTGGCCCTAATCCCAACCCTCTGATTCCCGCAGCCTGACCCTAACCCTCCCTTACCCAAAGCCTGACCCTAACACTAACCCTCCCTTTCCCAAAGTCCCCAGAGAGGTTACACACCTTTTATTATATTTATATTTCCTAGTCTGAAGCGGTGGGTCTGGCAGCGGGTCCGGCAGCAGAGGTGGCAGCAGTGTTTTCAAATGTTTTGTGAAAATAAATAGGCATACTCACCCATTCTGAACAAAAAATTCAAAATTAGATGGGTATTCGAAATAGGGACAGCCGAAAAGGAACTGTCCCTATTTCGCAATACCATCTTTTTAAGCTGGGATTTCCACCGCTTTTTTGTATAGATGGAGGCTAATTTAGTCAAGCAATATACTTTATCACAGCTCTGTGAGCTTTTCTGCACAGAAAAGCTAAATTGTTTCCAGAGTGTTTCAACACCCCTTGTGCTGGGGACCAACTGGGGTTTTGCTTCATGCTTTTATCCAAACATTGTCTTATTTGTTAGAAATATTAATGATAAGAAGCCATGTAAGCTATTGAAAAAGACTCACAGTGTAGAGGTCTGAAATGGAGTCTTCAAGGTAAATGTAGGAACACATCTCCTGTTTTGTTTCCTGCACAAACAATTTATCACTGTCTGTAACACATATGGGTCCCTTTCTAACCCTGTACAAACAAGAATAGAGTTTACATTCTGACACTTTTTGAAAAACAAGTGTCCATTTATCAGTGCAACGTTTCTTATGTTGGGATAAAGACATGATTTAAAATAACAAAAACAAAAAAAGAATGTCTTATGTCTGTTAGTTACAATTAAAGGAGATCGAGTGTGGAAAAAAACCACAATGGTATTTATTTGATTGTTGCATTGTATTAATTTAAATAAAGCTCAATGAACTCATTTTAGCTATTTTTTTTTATAATTTATGTTTAGAAAGTATTTTATTCCCTCAATTTTTAGAACGACTAAATGGAGAGGGCACAATAAGTTTAGTAATAAATAATAATAATATATTTCATGGACCTGATCCAGAGTTTTCCCATAGCGGATGTGCAAATGCACTGTGTGCATCCAATATAGAGCTTCAACTTTTGCAACTCTGAATAAGAAGTACTTAAAGGTGCATCTGTTTGAAACATGCCAGAGATGTGTATAGACAGAGGTGAGGTGTGAGCTGTAATGGAGCAGTCTATACAAATTTGCATTTTTTAAATTTTAAATTTATTTTTAATTTACATTAAAATTAAAGCCATAATTATTAGATAATAAAATAAATAATTCCTAACTAGAACGTGTGTCAAAACGCTATTTAATAATCACGATTGTATATTGCATTAACTAAAATGCTTTATTGATATAATCAATTAATATTTTTAACATGCGTAGGGATTTTTCTTTTAAATTACTGCAGAGCACATGCAAGTGCACACAGGTGAATGGGTAACTGTGACTCTCTGCTTGCATCAGTCCTGCACATGATCTGGTCCCATGTAATAACATTTGATAAGAACATCTGACAAACATTGGGAGCCCTGTTTAATTCTGTCACTTCCTCTGGTCCCATCACATGATCCCCTCTTTAACATAGCTCTTTAACATCCTGCTTCTTCTCTATGGCACTTACTGCTCTATGATATCCTTCTATGCTATTTTACTTTAATCTTCTCGTTTTATGCTGCTTTTGATTTTGCTGCCATCTACAATTCTTCTAAGAAGTACAATGCACCTCTCCTGTGCTACCAACTAGTGTGGAATATTTGAAATGCTCTTTGCTAATAATACTAATACTGCTGACATAGGGCTGGATCCAGACTTAAGAAGGAGCTTGAAATTAAGGACCTGATTCACACTTAAGAATCTTCTTAAAATAAGAACTTAAAGTCACACCAGGGCTAAACCATGTTAAATGCAGGGGAGTCATATTTCATCTGTTGCAGACAGTACTAGTGTTGAGAGGTGATATTTCCCAGCCCAAGTCTAAATAACAGTGTAATAGTAAAGCTGGTCAGTATCTCTTTTCAGTAAGCAATTTAAAGATGTATTCCTGCATGCAAAGAATACAATTAACTTGACTCCCCCCCGAAAACAACATAGTTTAGCCCAGGAGTAACTTTAAGTTCTTATTTTAAGAAGATTCTTAAGTGTGAATCAGGTCCATTATTATTATTATTTTATTAATATTATTATAATTATTATTATTATTATTATTATTCCCCCTGCAATCAACATGGTTTTGCCCATGAGTGACTTTAAGTTCTTATTTTAAGAAGATTCTTAAGTGTGAATCAGGTCCTTAGAGAGGAAGGTTACACCTGGGCAAAACCATGTTGATTGCAGGGGGAGTTAAGTTAATTGTATTCTTTGCATGCAGGGATATATCTTTGAGTTGCTTACTGCACACAGATACTGACCAGCTTTACTATTACATTGTTATTTAGACTGGGGATAGGAAACATCACCTCTCAACTCTAATACTGTGTGCAACAGCTGAAATATGACTCCCCTGCAATCAACATGGTTTAGCCCAGGAGTAACTTTCTTCTCTTAATTTCAAGCTCCCTCTTAAGTCTGGATCCAGCCCATAGCAAGTACTGCTCTGTGACTGTGATCACACCTTTTCATCCTTTAACTGCATGAGAAGCAGAGGGCTGTAGGAAAGAAGTCCAGGCTTATGAATGGAAGAGGGGAGCATACACACCATATGACAGCAGCAAGTGTCCAGGGATTGATGACGTGAATAGCATCCTGAACTGCTGCCATCACTAGTATTCAGTCACCTGAGGGAAGGGCCACAGCCTCTGCCCGTATGGCTTCAACTGCAGTGGTGACACTTCCCTACATCCTATCCAGAGTTGTGTGTATAAGATCTCCCAATTATTCTGGCCATGATAGTGTCGGATTAATGTAATCAAATGGATGCTGGGAGATCAGAGTATTGGTTCCTTCCTCCGTAGCTTCCAATGATTGGAAACTGCTGGGAAACAGACAGACCCTGAGCTCCCTTCATCAAGGATCCAAAACAGCCCTTGCCGCTCATACTTACAAATAATCTCCAGCTCCTATATCCGGGTTCCGCGGCAGCCCTGTCGGATACAATGGAGAAGTGCCCCTTTCAGGGCTTGCATCCAGAGGCCAGCGACTCCAGATGCTGTCTCTCATCTCGATCAACTTCTTGGGGGTCCTGGCTGCTTGCTTGGTGCTCTCCACCAATGTGATGGAGCTCTAAGCTTCACCCATCCTGGTCCTACAGAGCCAGCAATCTCCTCTTAATTGATTGTCTGTGGATGCTCCTTAGAGTTCTAGTAGTTCTAGCAGGCCTTTCAGCACTGACAGCAGTCACTACTTGAACGCCAGCCTAGTTTCCCGGTTTAACAGGGTTTTTGAATTTTTTCACTCTTTTATGAAAAAACATATGCAATATGTATGTGGTGGTGGTGTGTGTGTGTGTGTGTGTGTGTATGGGGGGAAAGGTTTCTGGGCTACCAGACCCCCCCCCTTTCCCCCTCAAAACAATCAATATATTTATACTTCTTTTATTTAGAGAGAAGACTAGCTATACCTCACCTCACTCTCCAGGGTACCCTTTTGAGGAATGCCTGAAATACTGAAGACTAACCAGACCAGTATGAAGGTGTCTGAGGTTCAAGGTGGTAAATGAACATGATAAACCAGTTATGTGCTGCATACAAATTATTTTTACATCATTCTATTGAATTCAGATAATAAGCCAGACACATACTTCTCATTTGTGAGTTGTTTTTTGTTTTGTTTCTTTGCTTTTGCAGCAGTGATATTAACAGGAGCTACATAACTTACAGAAAACAACAAAAATATTTATAAATGAATGTAAATGATAAAAAAAGGTTTTACCTACATTTGTTTCAACACCCACTGTTATAAGTTGTATGTTGTTTTAGTTTATCACTTACATTATAATTGCTAGCAATTAAGATCTAGGGCTAGATATACTAAACTGCGGAAAAGTGGAGATGTTGCTCATAGCAACCAATCAGATTCTAGTAGAAAAGTAGAATCTGATTGATTGCTATGGGCAACGTGTCACCTTTTCTGCAGATTTAGTAAATTTATATTTAATATATCCATCCCTGGTATTCTATATGAACTTCTTCATAGACTGTGAATGTGAATAGCTCAACTTTAACACTTGTTTTAATGTGTTCTCAACCTCACCATGTTATAATCTGTGAAGTACATCATGGTGGAAAGGAGTTGAGAAACATTAGCATCATCATCACTTCTAATACCAAAGATTCTATTACACAACAGTTATGTTTATGTATGACAGACATGAGAACGTAAAAATAATGACAGCTACAGATATCAACAATGGGGCTGATCCAGATCCGTGTCTATACCTACACAAAAAGCCGGTTCAAGATGGCTGATCCACTTGTTTCAGCTTCTGTGAGCTCTGTTCTAGTGAAAGGGGGTGTTCCCTTATATAATAGGAGAAAGTAGGCAATTTAGTGCCATGTTTCTTTGCCCTTCCTCCTAATGATCCTCACCAGTTTAGGCAGGGCTGGTGTAAGTGTAAGATGGAGAAGAGAATCCCGGGCTGTATGCAGACTACTGTGCATGCGTAGTACATTTTTTACGTTTTCTACGTATCTTTCCTTACATAGATTGCGTAAATGCGGTCTGAAAGATATATTATACATCCGGTAGTCTGCATACGGCCTCCCATTCCTACCAAACACTAAACTAATTAATTTAAGAAGAAGAAAATATATAAAAATATAACAGAGTTACAATCAAATACAATTACTGACTAGTATTTCACAATACAAGAGATATATAGTGACCTCTATACATTACAAGAAGCATCCTAGTGAGCACCACGCAATAGAGAGAGCATCATACTGATTACCACTCAATACAGACAGCATTTTAGTGTTCTGTTCAAAATAAAGACGGATTGTCGGTGGCCTCCTAATGCAAATTTTTCTTTAAGACCTATGGCCAATCCGCCTCATATAGATATGAATAATAACTCAGTTGCCATAATTTAATTTGCAGTTTTTACAGTCATGTCGAATATATATGGAACTCATTACATCTTTTGTGATATACCGTTGTATCCAATGTTTGTAAACCTTTGTGGTGCCAATACGGCAACTCATCTGTAATGTATCTAAACATTCACTTATCTTTGTGTCCATACAGGGAAATCACACATACATAGGCAGGGGCGTTTTAAGAAGTGAAGGGGTCCTTGTGCAGGATTTGTACATGGGCCACCTCTCCGCTTACCCTGAGGCAGGACTGTCCCAATTCATGGACCACAAAAGGGATGGGGCCTAGTGGACAATTTAAGCCCCACCCATTTTGTGGCACACGAATCGAGACAGTCCCACCTCAGGGGAAGGGATCATCTGGGAGATCTTGGAGGGAAGAATGGGCCCCCCTTTCCCTGCCAACCCTGATAAGCAGAGACTTGGGTGCAGGATGAATGCCACAGGGCCCCCTGTTCTGAGGGGCCTGTGTGCACTGCACACACTGCACCCATGATAGATACGCCTATGTACACAGTATATAAAAACATTTACTATACAGGAACAATGTAGAGCTCTATTTACTTATAGTTCCTGTGCATATGTAGTTGAACAAGGCTGGCTTTTCTTCACAGCGAGCCTGGCAGCTTCGTTCACAGAATTTACTATATAATAGTTTACTAATTTACTAATACTCAGACCTTTGGCAAGATCCCATGATGATCTTCGAGATGTTCAAAGATATCGTAGGATCTCTTCATTCATATAAAGTGTAAATGAAGCCAAACACATGCGCAGTGCCTTACTTTTGGCACTTTAAGAATTTTAAATCCTGTCATGTTGGGACATTGCCATCTTCAGTCATATGTGTCGCCCAGTCAGGTAAGTTTTAACCTTTCCTTCTCTTTTTTGTTTCTTTTTACTTATTATTACTTATTTATTACTTTTAGTTTATTAGTTAATTTTTCAGTCTCCCCATTATACAACCCATTTTCCTCCCCCTAATAATAGCTATAGCTCCACACGGCATCCCATCCAGTTTCCAGACAGCTCCAGACAGCATCCCATCCAGTGTCTGGCGCTATAGCTCCATACACTGGATGGGAAGACAGGATGGGAAAAATTCACACTGATGTTATTATATTTATTGCTTTTGTCTCGGAGTTCAGATGATACGTGGCCATGCAGGATGTGTGCTGCCCTCCGGAAATCCAACGGTCAATCATTTATATAGTTGTTTGTACTGGTGCAACTGTAAAATTGTAAAAAAAAATGGTTAATAAAATTGAAAAATAAGTACCTTGATTAATGACTAAATCATGTTGTATTTTAATGTCTATACTGTTACTATATTTACAACAAGGATATAAGAAAACAATGCAGAGTGAGTTCTTATTATCATTAATATACTGATCACAACAGGTCAAGAGACACCACAGCATGTGACAGACATATGTACCCAGCCAGCTACACATCCACTGCTGCTATATTATAATGTAAAAAGTGACAAGACAAATTAATTCATGGTTATCATGCGTTTCACATTTTTTTTCTTATTGGACAATGTATATCACTGTGTTTTTATCCATGGAACCAAAACCTTAAAGGATTTTTATTTGTTTGGACATGCCTACTAACAACTCTAGGGGCAAGATTTACTAAGCTGCAGGTTTGGAAAAGTGGAGATGTTGCCCATAGAAACCAATCAGATTCTAGCTGACATTCTCTAGTATGTAATAGAAAAGTGAGAGCTAGAATCTGATTGGTTGCTATAGGAAACAACTCCTCTTTTCCAAACCCACAGCTTAGTAAATCTGGCCCTAGGTCTCTCTGCACTCCGCCAGTAAAGCACACCATTGATTTGCCAAGATGACAGTGCCACTTCAATAACAACTAAAGTGTTCTGATTTCCTGCATCCTGCAGATATTAGTTTATTATGTCATTACCTGGGTTATGTACAATGACTTCCTTGAGAATATCCTTCTTTCTTTCCATCATCTTTATATAATGGCAAAAATAATGACGGGACCCGGGTCTGCCCTGTCAGTAGTGTGAATCATCACACTATGTAATTTGTTTACTGTTGCTCTGGCAACACTTGTTGCCAGAGCAATAGCAAACAAATTACACCAATCAAGTAGATTATGTGCTACCCGGGTTGAAAAACCCAGGTAGCACCTTTCACACTGTACCCCTACCCGGGTCTGACCAGGGAATAACCCTTCTTTTCACCCGGGTTGAATTCCCAAGTCATTAGACCCGGTTAGAGGCACCCAGACCTTTTCACACTGAGCCCTTACCCGGGTTTCTGCTGCTTGCCCCGGCAAAAACCCGTTTTTTGGGGCGATGTGAAAGGGGTATAAGTGTAAGGGGAGTGTTCTCCTCACACTTATGCAAATTAGGATCTCATGGCCATCCTATACGGACCTCCAGGGCTGTATCTAGGGGTGTGTGATAGGGGTGGCTGTCTAGGGCACCAAGCTTAAGGGGGGCATCAGTAAGTTAATATTTAATGTAAAATTGGTTTGGAATTCTGGGTCAGGGGCACCATTTTTCCTTTTTGCCTGATCCCAAGATTTCTGTTCCCAGGCCTGATTATGTAACCAGCTGTCTAGGCAAATACTGACTAGTTTATCTGTTTCACACTAAGGGCTAGATTTACTTAACTGCAGAAAAGGAAAAATGCCCATAACAACCAATAGCATTCTACATATAGAAACATAGAAAGTGACGGCAGATAAGAGCCACATGGCCCATCTAGTCTGCCCATTTGTTTATTCAAAACTATACTAACCCTAGACCCTATTTACCCTCAATTTGGTTTACAATTTAGGATACCTTTATATTTATCCCAAGCATATTTAAATTGTTCTACTGTATTGGCCTCAACCACCTCAGATGGGAGAATATTCCATTTATCTATCACCCTTTCAGTGAAGTCATTTTTCTGCACATTTCCTTTGACTCTACAATTCTCCAGTTTATATCCATGCCCTTGTGTTCTATTACACCTTTTCTTTTGAAAAATGGTACCCTCCTCTAGCTGGTCACAACCCTTGATGTATTTGAAAGCAGCTATCATGTCCCCCCTCTCTCTTCTCTGCTCCAAGCTATACATGTTTAGTTCCTCTAGCCTTTCTTGGTATGATTTGTTACAAAGGCCATGGACCATTTTAGTTGCTCTTCTTTGCACAGTCTCTAATGTATTTATGTCTTTCTGGAGATATGGCCTCCAGACCAGAACACAGTATTCTAGGTGAGGGCGTACCAATGACTTATAAAGGGGCATCACTACTTCTCTCTTTCTGCTACTAATTCCGCTCCCTATGCAACCAAGCATCTGACT
>WWET01001472.1:107948-121392 GCA_011038615.1 Limnodynastes dumerilii
TATATATATACATACTACATACATACATACATACATACATACATACAAAGATACATTCACTTACTTATTGCAAGGGGCTATATAGAGCCGCTGAAACCTTTAATCAGACTAAATTGCCCATAGCAACCAAATTCTAGCTCTCACTTTTCTATTACATACTATAGATGTTTGGTTCAGTGAAGAAAATATTAGAAAAACACAAGAAGGTAAATGTATAATGGATGCAGCCCGGACAGATATGTGCTGTATAAGGTATGGGAGACAGGAAAGGAGATGTGTAATGAAGAAAGGATGGAATTATATAACGTAGAGGCGACAGGGAAGATGATGTATAATCAGAGCAGCTTTTGCTCCTCCTTCTTCTCTCCTATATTAACTTCTCAACGCAGACTTTCAGGGTAATAAAATTAAGCATAATGCATGTAGAGAAGTAAATAGCAATCAATAGTAAGTAAAAACTTTATTTCCATTCAGCCAACATTTGTCAGAAAACAGGCTCAGTCTCACCACCTTTCACACTAAGCTAATGAAGGGGGGGGGGTTTGTGGGTGCTGTAATATTTACGTGCTCCCGGTGCCATGGATCCAAGCTACACCTCTGATCATATGTCTCCAGCCTCCTCAGTATTACCCATCATGTATCTTCATCCTCCACAGTGTTCCCCATTCTTGTGTCTTCAGCCCCCCCAGTTTTCCCAATAATCTACCTAGTAATACAGGGTTGCAAAAATCATGCGTCTGAGCTGCATGCGGCCCTCAGGAAACAAGTTTGACATGTCTGCATTAGACCAAACACGCAATTGAGAATTGGTCGCACGGGACTTTGATTGTATCATTCACAGCCAGCACATTTTTCTATCGCCAGAATATTTACTAACAGCACATGCCCAGGCAACACATTCCCAGGATGGATCTGGATCCATCTTGGGACTACCGAAATTTCCAACAGTGGGACAGGATGGAGTGAAAAATGGAAATTGCTTCCGCTATGTGGGAAGTTGATAGAACATTGAGAGTCCACAGATCTCATCTCTCCTCATCCAGATGAAAGTCTAGAGCTTTAAGCACAGTGGCAACTTAAGTCTTGATTTGGCCTATTGAGTGCCTAGAATTCCATTATATTATTATATTTTATTTGTTCTTGGGAATAAAGGAGCTTTTTTTCAGCATCCTTTACTATAGCAAAGGCCTATTTAGGGCTTGTTAGAGCCTAATGTTCAATCAAATATCAGAAGTCTTCCATATGTTTCAGTCTTCCCCAAGCCTGTCCAGGTTCTTGTTGTTGGTAATATTTATGTTGGAATCATTCCCTTCCTTGAATTAAGACTCCTGGTGTAAATGGATTTGGCACACAAAACTAAACAAATGCAGATTTTATGGAATAAGGAAACTGCAGAAACTACAAAAGAGGCGGCCCTGTTTCCTATATAAAGAATAGTCCAGGGTTTAGAGACCTGTTAGTGGTTGAAATACTGCATTTTAAATGGCTTTGCTAGGCAAGAATAAGGCAAAATAGATTATTCCATGCTTCTGCTAATGGGAAAAACTTGGACATATGTAAGAAATATTGATCATTACAATACTGTCACTAATCTCATATACCATATCCTATACTTTAAAATCATTTCTTTTTAATTTGTTTAGCCATCAGCTATTCTTCTTATCAATGAAATGCATTCTTTTTTGTTGTTACATACATAAACTTACAGTAGAACACTGTGGACTGTATTCAGACTTCCGTTTGCAAACGCAATCGCAAATATACGCACGCACGTAGCAAGGAACACCCACCAAAACCCCAGTCACCCCCCTTGCTAACCCGTGCTCACGTAGACTTACACCACCATAGACCACCTGTAACTTTCCATGTGCAGTCCCTCGCGTATGTGTCCTCCGTCATTTTCATGATAATCACGCCCACTTTCCTTCATTTAAATGCTTCGGCCCGCCCATTTTCACTTAAATTCTCCCGTGCTTATATTTGCATAGCATATCCGGACGTATGTATCCACGTTCGTATCAACCATCCGTCCTTAAGGCACTTCTACGTCAACTACGTACAAAAAGTTACTACGCATGCACCGTTGAAACGTACCTAAAAATACACACGGGAGTCACCGTGAAAACGGAAGTCTGAATACGGCCCTGTATTACTAATTTACAGGATAAGCAATTGTAATAGGTAATATAATATTATCAATAACATATTACATTCTTCCTTCTTCAGTCAGACTCTCCCCCACATTGCAGGTCTTCAAGCGTTCACTCAAAACGCACCTGTTCCGGCTAGCCTGCCCCTCCTCCACTTAACATCCACACTGCATCCTTCATCTATCCCTTCTCTTCCTTCCCACTCTCCTCCGCTCCCTCTCCTTATGTCTTCTGTAAGTTCTTCCCTCCCATATAGTGTGTTAGCTCGCACGAGAAGGGCCCTCCATCCTAGTGTTGTTCCTTTCTCCACCACTCCTTCCTCACTTTGTACCCTCTTGTCCCCCTCTGCTACCCTTTTACCTAACCCCCACCTGGTGGCTCCCTCTCAACCTCTCACTGCGCCCAATCCTGATCTTCCAAGCTTGACACCTCGCATTTTGCCTTGCGTTCTGTGCTTGCTTCACTTTATTGTTTTTCTGTGATATTTTTATAGTCATATTGTATTTAATATATACTATGCTGTCCATCCCTACCCTGTATGTCTGTACTGTATTTTGTTGTATTATGTACGGCGCTGCGGACACCTTGTGGTGTCTTATAAATAAACGATAATAATAGTAATAATAATAATAATAATACATGTGATTTGAATGTCAGAAAATCACTGGTTGTGCTATAAAACCTTGCATGCAGTCACACTAATTAAGTCTTATGCACATGTTCAAATATGAAATATATGTATATTTATTTGTATGTCATCATGTTGTATAGTGATTATCCTAAATAGAAAATCATTCACTGGAATGGGTAATCTGCATGGCTGTAGAGAATACAGTTACTCATTTTCTAAATCATTTAGATAACAGAATGTAATGGTGCCAAATAGGCATCATTTTACACACTGCTGTCAGTGGGCACAATCCAGAGATGTGAGGGCCATGGGGCTCTAAATGATCACCCTATATAGTATGCTTTGGCAGGGTTGCTGACTCTCCTGGAATGTCCAGGAGACTCCCAAAATTCGGGCAGTTGTCCCTGTATCCCGGGATAGCCGGCAAATCTCCCGCAAGGGACTTAAGGGTCCCATTAGCACCCTTGTTAAGCTGGCCCTGAGTGTATCTTGACATGATTTTTCACCGCACAGAAGTGAAGCGCATTCAGTCATGCCCCATTCCGACGCGAACACAATTCAGGCTGTGGTGACTTGCATTCTGAAGGATGTGTCATGGGGAGGAAAAGGAGGAGGCATGTAGTCAATGTACAATAAGGGTGTACCCAAGCAAGTGCACCCGATCCAGACCTGAATGCAGATGGAAATAAGCATACATCAAAATATTGGCATATGCCACAGGTCAGGTCTAAGTTCATTGGGGTGACGCTACAAAACCTATTTCTGGCTTGTGCGTTAGAATTTCAGACTTTAAAAGCTATATTAAAGTTAGGAAATTGCTGCTGGAGTATTGTGCCATTATTTAAAATAATTATATTTAATAAATACAGTAATAAAAAAAGGCAAAATTTTTTTTGTAAATAAAATCATTATTTTGTAGTGTCACACTGTGATTGAAGTGTTTGCATAACCTCTTCTCTAGTATAAAATACAGGATACTACCCTATTCTTGTGTAACATACTGGGTCACAGAGCTGGACTGAACTTGTCTACGTTTGGCCCATACACTGTGTCATGCTTGCATTGCTTTCTGGAGGTACTGTTGCCTGTGCTTTTGAATCATACGCAGCCTGCCCGGAACTTCAGCACGCATGTACAGCACACGCACTGCTTTCTGATTTACTTATGCCTCTGGATCCTGTTCATGTGGGTTGGTGTCAAGTACTGATGTTGACAAGAAAATGATGGGTTAGGTTGCCTCAAAGCAGAGATGGAACATTTCCTTTTCTGTCTTTAGTATCAAGTTTCCTCTGAGATTTATATTCATATCTTACCAGTTCAGGCTAGCCTACCCCCCCCTGCTCTTATCCTGCACACCTCTAACACCGACCTAACCTTCACACGCTAACACTGTGAGCTATCTACCAATACATCTACTTTCCCTCCTCCACTTCACAGACCAACCGTTCAGTTCCTCCTCTCTCCCCTGTTTGTCTACTCTTTCTCATAGTCTGTTAGGGCCTGAAGCTTCTGCTTCTTAAGTGTGTGTCTGGCCAAAATGACCTACTGTGCTTGCATCTACGTAGCAGATCTGTACATAGATAGCGTAGGTGCAGTCTTTAAAGACCGCACAAAGTGATTTACATCCAAAGAGGTGGTGTAATTTGGGAGGGGGGGGGGTATTTGGCTTAGCTGGAGTTAGTTGTGCATCTGCCCGCACCTAACTCACTCTTATCTGTGAATCAGGTCCTTAGTTCTTTCTTATGAGCTGGGCCCTCAATCCCTATGTGGTCACCCCCCCTCCCCCTTCCACTCCCCTATCTCTACTAATCTGTACTCGCTACTCTCTTGTTGCCTCACAGCTTCCTTATACCTGGTGTATCCAGGTGTATTTACTGCCCTGCCTTTCGGCTCCCCCACATTATGCTATATATTTTTTTCTTTACCTTGTTTAGTCAGTTTCATCGTACCTTGCTACTTTACTTATTTTACCTGTTATTTTGTCTACCTTGTATTGTATATTCTATATTATATTGTACAGTGCTGTGGAAACCTTGTGGTGATCTATGAATTAATGTGAATAATAATAACATCCAAAGTATTTTATCCTCTAGTTTAAAAGGCCAGGGTGGAGGAGAAAAGTATTATACTAACATCATAATAAGTGTAGCATTGTTACAATGGTGCACAGATCTAAGTTAGGTACACACTACAACAATTATTGATGAACAAGTGTTTGGGACAATGGCCCAGATCCAGAACAACGCTTGTGAGCGAATTTACGTGTGGCGGAGATGTAAAATCGCCTTTTAGTAAGTACTGCGCATGCGCACCAAAGAAAATACGCACCGTAACGTAGCGTAAATGTGAACGTATGGGCCTTTCACGTATGTGTGAAGTAAATACGTACGTGTGGGCGTGCCAATTTTACGTTTGACAAAAATACGTCTGAAATACGTTATGTAGTTGGGGTGGGGTATTTAAAGTGTACAGTATGGGCGTGCTTAGCTGCGTAAATACGTGTTGCCCATACGTATTTGTGCGTATCACATCGGTTACGTTGGCTAAAGTTAAGGTAGGGTTTGGTTTGAAAATCTTGGACAAAATACGTACATTCAAGGGGTGTGCCAAGGAGAGTGTATAGAAGGTATGCACGCGTAAATACGCTACGCGAGTAAACGTACGGCAAACGTAGTTCTGGATCTACCCCAATATCATTAAGTGAGTTCTCAGCAACAATCATGTCTGATAATTGCAAAGTACTTAACATCGTTTCATCAGATCTTTTAAAACTTCTAATTTTGCAAATCAAATGATGTCACGATGTAGGCTGCTCATATCTAGCTTCAAATGATTCTTTTTCCACTTACTGCTTTGGGTTGTGGGCGTGTCTATTCAAATTTTGGTTGAAGCAGGGGATTATGGGAGAAATCACAGCTATGCCGGTAAATTTAATGTAGTGTGTACGGAAGCATCGGGGCTTCAAATCATTAGTAATATTGTTTTAAAGTTTCACATCATTAGAAAAACTGGTAGAATGCACCCAGCTTTAGACCAGAACTAAATAAGACTTCCTAAAAAAAAAGATCAGAGGGGCTGAATCAGAATAGGAGGGATGGAAGTCATTGGGAATCCTAGAAATGATAGATTTGTGTAATGTACCAGTTTCTCTTGTCTCTGCTATGGAATACTGTCTTTTTTTTAAATCAGTTTGGATATTAATTTCCTCCCTTACAAGTAGTTTCTTACACAGATGCCCAGCTTTAAAAAACAGATTATCACTGGCAGAGTAGCCAAACACATAACTGCCATTTCTCCAAATAAATATATTATGATTTAGTTAACAAAGCATTTACAATATTCTTATCATTCCCTTTACTCTGATTTTTGTATAATTTACAGTTTTTTTGTTGTAATTCAAGACAAATACTTTCTATTTTTGGACACCTAAATTATTAATATGTGTGATCTCCAAATACAACCGATTAACTGAATATAATCCGTTGTCCATTTTTAGTGGTAATTATGGAACAAATTCAGATCTAGGAAGGACAGGTGAGTAAGCATGAGATTTCCACATGTAACACCTATTGTATGGACTACAGTGCAGACAGGAGTTATGGACATTGAGGCCGTTCTTCCCCTCCGCCCACCACAGTAGGGAGGGGAGATTTAAAATTTACCATAGGGGCAGGGTTTATTACCTATGCGCGGATCAGCGGTCGTATGTACCTTAGGGCTGTCTGTGTTAAGGTTGCCTTAGGGCAGCGTTTCTGGTATAATGTGCGCACAACAGGGGAATGACAGGCGGAGTTCATTTCCCTCTATCGTGTGGACTTTAAGACCCCCACATGTACGGAAATCACATAGGATCTGGATCCAGTCTGTCTGAGAAAAATGTTGACATGAGAGAGTTATTTATTAGGGGCCGTATTTAGAGAACCGTTTTTTTATGTACGCAATTATACGCACGGCCGGAGCAAGGAAACACTCACCAATAACCCCGACACTCCCCTCTCCCGGACGTGCTGTCGGGGACTTACGAGTCCATAGAACACTCTGTTCTTTATGTGTGTACTAACGTGCGTATATGTGCTCCGTCCGTGCGATTCTTGATAACCCCGCCTCCATGCGTTCATTTAAATGCTTCTCCCCACCCACTATTATGTAAATATTCCTGTGCGTTGGATTTCCGTGCGATTCACATGTACGTCCATTAGGCACTTACAAGCGTATAGTCTACGTAAACAACGTAAATAATGTTACGACGCATGCGCAGTTGATCTGATCCTAAAAATACAAACGCAACTCCCTGTTATTAGTTATTAGTCATTATGGACCTGATTCACACTTAAGAATCTTCTTAAAATAAGAACTTAAAGTCACACCTGGGCTAAACCATGTTGATTGCAGGGGAGTCATATTTCATCTGTTGCAAACAGTACTTGTGTTGAGAGGTGATATTTCCTATCCCAAGTCTAAATAACAGTGTGACAGTAAAAACTAGAACGCTTGCAAAAAGCGGAAATGACAACGATGCCATAGGAATATTGAAAACAAAGGAACCAGTACCATCTAGTGACAGACCTAGAGAATAACATGTTAAGGACCTTAACATAGTATGTTGGGCACAGAGAACCTGATCCAGACCTCTGTGTTTTCAGTATGAATGGAAGTCTGCACGTGAGAGGGAAGTGAACTTCCCTATCCCTGCCCTCTTAGCGGGGATTAGGCATGCTGATCTGGAGTGACACCCCGTCGGACAGATCTCCTAGTGTATAGAAGTTCTGTACACTTGTAGATCTATTGCATAACATCTGGCACACGCATGTGCAGTGCCAGAAAAACACCTGACTTCCACAAGCAAATCAGCATCAGGCCCAAAGACTGTGACTGCTCCTCACATGCCCTCAGTCCCTCAGGGGAAATCTCACACAATTTCCTATGGGACTCCCCTTTCTTGCAATAACAATATTTTTTTGCATATTTTTGCTGACTGAGATTTTGTGTGTTTTCAGTCATACTGTATTTTAATATTTGTTTGCATAAATACCTGTATATTGGGTTCACACAAATTTGCAAACATACTACAAGCTATCTATTGTTTAGACCACCGCAGTGCTCTATTATATAGATAAAAACAAATTTCTCACTATGGACTTTATCTACTAAAAATAACGCTTCTAATGAATATTTATTAATTCGCACCTTTCCAACAAGGTCCCACAAAGAGGTCCCTGAAACTTTCACCGGTTCGTGAAGTTGCAGCACTCTGTTTAGACTTAGAATATTTCTAAGAATAGGAAAAACATTTCACATGTGCAGTGTATTCCTGCCAGGTGTTAGAAATATTCTGAGATGGTCGTCAAGAGGGGTCAGGTAAGTTTGAACTCTGCTTTTTTATTATTATTATTATTATTATTATTATTATTATTATTGTATATTTTACGTATTTTGAAAGCATTGCCTTGAAAAATAATTAAAGAATTTTACTCCAGGAGATAAACAGCTTGCTCTGTTCCCATGTTTTACAGCAAGGATTTTATCCCAGAACACGCTAATCTTAGTACCTAGACTTTGACATCTTTTTGACCCAGACAAGAACTTTTTGACCTTCCTGATTTTTACTATTTTATTAAGTGTTTATATGTTTACAATAATGGTTTATGCTGTGGATTTATTGTGTTAAAATTGGTTTTAAACACACATACGCTTTTTATTTCCCTCCCACATGAGAATCAACTGCAGTGAAAGGGATTTTAGAAGGGAAGAGACATTTCTTCCCCAATAGACGGAGGACCCCTCTGGTTTATATTGATACCACAAACTTTATTATTTTACACGGGGACTTATGTATCAGACTTATTGGAACACTTATAACACTTATCTCTTGTTTCACCGTCATTCACCTATTACCACTAATGCACAGGATTGCGAGTGGATGTTGTTTTCAACACATGGCATAATATTTGGTTTATTGTATTTTATGTTTTTAGCATTTTTTAGTTACTCATAGTGGGGTTTCTTTTGTTATATTGAAGGGTTGTTAAGGGATCATATTGAATACTAGCACCCATATACTTTTTCCCATTTCACTACTTTTAAAAATATAGATATTAATTTTCATAGTTTTTTTCTCCTGTTACTCCCCTCTCTACGTGTCACATACGTGTTCAGCTTAACTTCTCCAAACGGATCTGAGTCCATCCAAACGCAGATCTTTGCGGAACTGCTGATCGCCGCCCCCAACCCAGCACATCATTAGCATGTCTATCCCCACCTGTCTGAGTTCCATACACTAGGAGATCAATAGTGAAACACCCAGCACACGCATGATCAGATGGTACTTTTTAGGGGATTTAGGCAAGAGGCTTGTGTAAGTCCCTTAACTTTACTAAATGAGGATCAAGCCTGATGTTCCAGAAAGTGTTATTTTGCACATAAATTTGGTGGGTTGCTAAGTACAGCATTCCCTGGCAGCCATTTAAGCCAGTGAAAAACTAAAAGTACCAGTCTGAACATGCAATGTGAACAACATCTAAATTCCTTAGTGGCATGATCCTAATGCAATTTACCATGTACAAACCTTGCACACTGTTCTCATATAGTTGTGGCAAAGGAACAAAAGTGTGGTCAGCTGACAAATCCTCCAGTGAGAGTTGGTGAGATGATAATGTCATCTTGTCCATCTTCATGGATAATAAGGTCCTAAAAAGATATGTCTAAAGCCATGAATTAATTTACAATCATTTCAGCCTCAACTGGACTTGCAACAATGCACCTTAATGGTACAGTGACTTTCTATCCTACCATTTAATGTTGGTTAATCGCATGGACATGCACATGTCTGAACTATATTGCCCTATTTGTATGTGCTTAGTTCCTGGTGATTCCTCCATATATGTATCCTTCAAAGCGTTTGTTACAAGTTTAGCTGTTGTAAATGCAACAATTATTTTCTTCTGACCAGCAGACTGGAGTCGAAATGTTTTAGAGCATAACTAGAATATTGCATCATTACTGCTTTTTATGCATAGAGTTTAGTCAACAAAAAATTGGGGAGATGGAATCACAGCAGCATACTAGAGATCTTAACACTACTGACATCTCGGCGAGTATAGACAAAATAAAATCATACATAGTCATCGTTTGTTATTTTGGTAAGACAGACACATGCAATTAAGTTGATAGAGGAAGAAGTAGATTTATTCAATCTTACCAACATCTTCAAGGAAAGTCACTGATCTTTACAATGAATTTTGACCACAGCGCTTTGACGTGGAGAAACCCCACTAATAAGCGATGAATCTGAATGATTAATGTGCAAGAATATAAAATATCACCACTTAAGCATGATAAGTATTTTAAACTGCTGCCCAGTATCTACATCTAATGTAACATCTAAGAGAAGTATTTCTTGTTAGTTCATGCTACGACTTCTTCCTTTCACACACAAAGCAAAGCATTTTAGAAACATGATATATAGACGAGTGTTAATAGAGCCATTTTTCATTCACATGTCTTAGACAAACAATGGAAAACCTGAGCTGAAGCTGTGTTAAATAAACAGTTGTGCAAAACTTAAGACTGCAAATCATTTTTAAAAGGAAGGAAAATATTGCTCTGTGCACTAGAATACAAAATGCTAAAATATAAAAAAAAATTCATTTAAAATAGTAATTTACAGAAGCTAAATATTGAACATGGAATACAAAATAAGTAAAGGAATGAACTATTGTATATGTTATCAGTCTCTAAGTGGAATAATTGCAGACATTATTAATGTATTTCATGACCTGCTTGGTCAGTAATAAGAGGAAACGCCTCATTGAATAAAGTGATTGCACACATTTGTCAGAAGGACTAGGCTGTTCATTAGGTTTGAGGAAACATCCAAAGATGAATACATAGGGCCGGATTCAGATTTAATAACACAAGTGGACTTATGCAAGGGACTCGGTGCATGAGCCATAGGCCCCTCAGGAAAGTCTTCAACAGCTGATCCTGTACAGTTTTTGGGACAGAAGGGAATTTATAAGTCCCCTCACGAGTAACATCTGCGAATGCGTGCGCCACATGTTACGTAGCGGATCTTCATGCTCTGTTACGTCTGCTTGGAGATCCATACATCGGAGTGGCCTTTCCTTACGTATGGCAAACCCCTGCAATGGAGGCGGGGGTTGCCATGCAGATCAGGCAAATGGGCCGGTTTTAAGCTGATACTTACCTATGTGCATAAATCTGTATGTAGCAGTTAAGGTAGGGTTATAGGGCCTGATCCAGAGCATAGACACAAAAGTGCCCCTAACTCTCAGAGGCCCAGAGGCAAGTTCTAGACCTCTGCACGTATGTATCATGGATGGAAGTCTGGATGCCGCCCATACACTTTATATATACAATGATTTTTGCTTATTTTTAAAAATCTTTTTTTGCAGATTCAGAGTTTGGCCACAAAATGAATTGTACCCAAGCTTTAGATTCTGCTGACAAGTGCATGAACAAACACATAGATGGGTGTAAATGACTCAACAGAACTGTGTTCAAGCATGGCTGGCGATCCACCACTGCCTATGATGGAATGATCTTAGCTGATTTCACAGTCAGGGGCGAATCTCTAATTTTCTTTTTTTGGGATGAGGGGCGGTAAAAGGTCATGGGTTTGATTCCCGGACAAAGCCTTATCTGTGTGGAGTTTGTATGTTCTCCCCATGTCTGCGTGGGTTTCCTCCGGGTGCTCTGGTTTCCTCCCATGTGCCATAAACATGCTGGTAGGTTTTTTGGTTGTGGACTAAAGTAGTCTGATGTCCATATTTACGCTCTGTCAGAAGATTCGGAAGTTCCATTTCTCGTAAAACTGAAGGATAAAATTAGCATTAGCATTGATGAGTGTGCATACATAGAACAAGTATCTGCAATCTGATCCGAGTTCAGAAAAAAGTCTTATCTCTAGATTCAATAGTCATAGATCCATATAACAGTGTCCCAGTAGTTCTAGGGACATGAACATATGGCTAGTGTTAGATTTAAGCTTAAAACAAATATGATCTGGTAACAAACATAAAAACACAAAACACAGAACAGAACAGAACAAATTCTATGCGTCTGTGGTTAATTTGTAATAGTCATGTAAGATAAATAGGGATTACATTTTCTTTATGATGATATAAAAATGCCTATTATCCAGAATAACAACATGCTGTAGGCCTATTTGTGAGCCACAGAAATAACCTGCTGTATTCCAAATAAGTGCATACACATGTATTTTTTTCAATCTCAAATGGCAAATGTATTTTTTAACCTTACAAGGGCATGCTTGGAAATATGTGAAATTGCCTGAATAAACAGATTACTTTAAGTATATTGAATGTGTATCCACATAATAATTTAATGAAAACTCAGCAGAGTAATCAGTAGCCTTTAGAAGAATGAATCATGTTTAAAATAACAGTTTCTGTTATCAGCATCTTTTAGAAAGTAGCCTGTTTTCCTCTATATAGAGCTATATATACTTTATCTGCATGAATGATAAATAAATGCGTGAGCTTCTACTTGTATTCCAAATCCTAATGCTGCAATGTGTAGTGAAGAGAAGATTAAAACATGTAGGGCGGTGCAGGATAATAATATAATATTAAGGGGTCAATGTACAAAGTTCATTTTCATGTGAGAATGCCCATTTTCATGTGAAAATGGACATTATCACATGAAAATTAACTGTTTCTTATTAACAGACAATAGATCGCCATGGAAAATAGTAGTTTTCATGGTGATCCATGTTACTATCGGGGGTCTCCGCTAGCCCGTTAATTTACAAGGCCTCGGAGCGGAGTTTTACACTCTGTTCCAGGCGTAAAACTAACGCCAGCTCAGGCTGGCGTTAAGGGGTATCTCTCCAGCGATGTCCCCATATACCCCTCTTTTACTCCCCCTAATAGCTGTTATTAGGGGGAGGAAAAGGGGGGGGTATGTATGGGGACACTGCTGGATTACCGCTATGTGTTAAAATGTAAAAAAAAAAAAGTTTAAAAAAAAAGTTTATTATATTTTTATGTAAAAATGTAATGAATACACCTATAATATATAAAACTGTTAAAAAATGTAAAAAAAAATAGCTAAACTTACCCATTCGGGAGAAGCGTCAGACTCAGTCCAGATATGAAGACACTGCGCATTCGCAGTGTTTTTTCATATCTGGACCTGAAATTTTCTAAGTGAGGAAACAGAGTCTCTGCCCATGCGCAGGACTTCATTCATACTTCGTGGAACCTCGCAGGACCTTGCAGGTAGGGTGAATATAATAAATTTAATGAACAATGCTGCCAGGCTCGCTGCGAGGAGAAGCGAGTCTGGATCTGCATCGTTCATTAAAATATGATCTCATAGGTAAATAGACCCCTTAGTGCAGTGTGGTGTATTTCTGTTATATGTGGCATAGTCAGGGTCTGGGACTAAAAATCAGCCTGGCATTTAAAGCACACAGGTCCACCTGCTGTTGTTCTGACTACATGCGTGGCTGTATTATTTGCTAAATGGCACAGTTACAAAGGTTGCTAAGTGACTAAAGCTGGCCATAGACTGGGAAGATTATCGATCTCAGAAGGGTGTTGACTGGGAGGAGTAGTAGACACAGGGATCCCTGCAGCAGCGGCCAGTATATGCATATTATAAATATATATAAATATAT
>WWET01001472.1:121602-137027 GCA_011038615.1 Limnodynastes dumerilii
AATATATTTATATATTGGGAGCCTTTCAGATAACTGATTGACTCCCTTAAAATATCAGGCGCTTATGCCCAATATAAATCAAGCAGGTTTAAAAATCCAATAATCATACCAAAGCATTTCTGGTGCGTTTATCGGACGCTTTAAAAAATTGATCCTTGCCACTAACGAGCGATTTTTGGCCCAATCCACGATAATTGTAGGATAGGGTCGATAGTTGCTCCAGTGTATGGCCAGCTTAACCACTGAAACAGACATTAAGCAAAGGATGCAGCTACATCACTCAGCAGCACCCACACACAAAACACTTGTATGCCTCAAACACACTTACTTTTTCAGCAGAGTGCTGTGCAGAGATGGGAGTGGGAGTGTTGCACAATGACATCAACTACTCCCTGATTGGTTGATTGGCAGGCACCAGGAAAAGGCTTCTAAGAAAGTTCTGTGCTGCAACCAATGAAAATAACAATGCAAAAAGCAGAATTTCAGCTGCTACTTACAGCCAGCTTTCTCCATTAGCCCAGACATTTGCCAGAAGAGATATAATAAACTGAGGATGGATAGCATTATATCATGCAAAATATTTAATATTATATAGTATCAAAAAAACTTTACCTGATTTAACACCATTAACATCCATAAAGCTTCTTGTGGCCTAGGGCACCCCAAACGCTTCACATTTCCATTTCTGCACTTCTAAACTCCCACTTTGACCTCTTGTGTATATGTATTACTTTCATTGCAGCATCTTCAACATGAGCCAGTAGAGAAGGTCATTCATTTACTAACAGATAAAAGCATTATCACTATCTCATGAAAGAAGCACTGCAGATAAAATGCATAGGGTTTGCCCGTCTTGCTTAGGCAAAAACTCAGCCCACGTTCCAGTGGTAGTAAAACCCCACATCTATGGGAAAGATGTGTAGACCTGGTTGGCACAAAAATTATTTTATTTATTATAATGTTTTTTAATTTAGAAAGGGAGAGTTGGGAGGCGTGGGAAGCATAACCAACCATAACTAGATATCAATTGACTAGCCACCAACAAGAGGAGCGGCATCCATCACCTCACTGTGGGTACTTCTGTTACATTAGCCAGGTTAACTGCACACCTGGGCGTGTACTCTAACTGGGGCCTGTTCTTCGCTAGGGTCCCTGATGGTGGGGATAGACTATTGCTGTAGACATCCAGCAGATCACGACCCCCAGTGGTGGCTCCCGGAATAATGAGGGTTTGGAAATTCAACATTACCACAGTAGACAAACAGATAATACATAGATGGACAAGACACAATAAAGAACAATAGACTGGACTGGTACAACAGTACCAGACGGGAATCGGAGATATCAGATCCAGGACCTGAGGCAGGCCAGAACTGGAAATGACAAAACACAACAGTACTCTGAGTACCAGACACTAATCATTACTAGAAATACAGACAAACAGGTACCTGGAAAAGGAAAGGGATAGGTACTGGTGGACACAATACAGAAGTAACAGGACAAAAGCAAAACACAAAAGGGAGGTGAACAGAGACAGACAGATTCCCAGACAGGATGAGGATGACTGCATAAGAGCAAGGGTAAGGGTTTTACAAGCCAGGAAGCTTCTTAGAAACAAGTCAAGGGGCAGTAAACAAGAGACTACAGAAAAAGCAAGCAGAAGGCTAGTAAAATAGGCAAAAAGCAAAGAAATAAAGAAAGCAGACGCAACATGAAACACTACAAAAGTTAAATACTGGAAGGGTTAACCGCAGGATGGAAAACAGGTGTTTCTATATACACCAAAGGATGCTGAGAAATAGAATAGCAGGACAAGAACAACAACCTGACAAGGATCCTGCTAAACTAACACAAACAGACCAAAAGGCTAGAGCAAACAATATCACCAGCAAGGGAGAGTTCTCCTTGCTGGGTATTTAAACACTAAACAGCCAATCAGAGCTGGAGAGCCTCCCACCTCTGGTTGGTCTGAATCCTGACTGTTAGGCAACAGCTGAGAGCTATTAATCAGGCTAGCACCTGGAGTGACTACTGTCAGCCTTACTGGGCTTGTGCATTCCAGTTGCTTAGCAACAACCAGGAGAACAGAAAGCCAGCTAGCAGTGAGGGCTTTATACTGACTGCTCAAGCAGCCAGGAATGAAAGAGATTGTGCTGCTGCTAATATCACATCAGCATATAACAGATTCTTTATCACTATGCAAGCCTGCTAAAGAAACAGAGGTTCCGCTGTACAAGCAGGGTACCCATACTCTTCCACTTTAATTCTTTGCCATGGATAGAAGTCAGCTACAGTAAGGTCCCCCACCATCTGTTACAGCCACCGTGTAACGACAGGCTGTATGCGCGCTCTTACCTCTGTCCCGCGTCTAGGGGATACCCCAGCCAACAGCTAGCGTGGTTACAGCGTCCTGGTAACCACGCGCGCGCTGTCTGTAGTTGGCGCGCGTCTTCCTGTCAGTCTTGTTATGCGTTCCCCTGTTGCCAGGGGAACGCCTCCGTATGTAATTACAGCCTATCACAGTCCTGCAGCCTCTTTATTAGATCTCCTAGGTCAGCAATCTGCGCCGGTTATAGAGTCTGTTTCAGCCCTGTGACCTGCTACTTACCTTGTGTGCCTAGTGCTTTCAGCCTAGTGAATTGATTATTGTCTGACCCACTTACCTGCCTTTTTCCCTGCCTCAGTTTGCCCTGTGTATCCAGTCCTGGTTCTCACCCTTATTTGTACCTACCTTCCCAGCAATACCTACCTTTACCTTGAGTGCATGTTAATGTTACCTCTTCGGAGGCACCGCTGTGTGAGTGCGGGCGTGCAAGTCCTTTGAGTGTGTCCCTTGTGCATCTAGTCCAGTCCCGTGAACTGTCTTTTGTCCAGCGTGCCGTGTTTGGTGTTACTTGTAGTCCGTCACAGTTCGGTCCCTTCCGGACTGATTCTGTTCCCACTTGCCTTACTGTTTCCTTTCCCTCAGTCTGGTATCCACTCCGGGTTTCCTATTCTCTTCCGCGGGTGTGGTTCAACGGGGCACGACCAGGCTATTGGGGTGCAGCCAAATCCATCCCCGCCATCTGGTGCTCTGGTGAAAACTCCCCGATAGCAAAGTTACCGAGCCCCGGCAATCGACTCGGTCACTACTTCTTTCTCTCCCGTGGCCACCTCGGTACTTTCCAAGGTAATCCCGGGGTGCCACTTTCGTTCACCTTCTCCTCTACGACCACTCCGGTTCCATGCGAGGTAAACCCGGAGTGTCGTAACCATCATAATTGCACCCTCCACATAAGCAATGATTGGATTTGTTCTTAACGCTGTACAAGTCCCATGAGATGCCAAATTGGGATCTAACCAACAAACAAAACTATTAAGACAGAACATGGGCATAGATGTGTGGGCTTAGGTAAGCAAAGAGGAAGTGCAGATCTTGTGACTCAGCTTTAGACTCTAGCATCCTCCCTATTTTTCACTACAAAAAATCATCTTCCTCTATGTTCCAGGACCACCCCTTTGACACATGCCTGCAACTTCATCAACCCACAGCTACAGGAGCGTTTTAAGAAGTGAGGGGGCCCTTGTGCAGGATTTGTACATAGGCCCCCCCCTACCCTGAGACAGGACTGCCCCGATTCGCAGTCTGGGGCCTAACTGCACTATAAGTTCTGCCTCTTTTCAGCCCGTGAATTGGGGCAGTCTCACCGCAGGGGAAGGGGGGCTCATGTGGCATCTATTTCTTCCCTTCGGAAGAACTTAGAGGGAAGAAATAGATGCCGAATATGCCCCCCTCCCCCGCCAACCCTGGGTGCAGGATGAATGCCACAGGGCCCCCTGTTCTGAGGGGCCTGTGTGCATTGCACACCCTGCACCCATTATAGATACACCTATGCACAGCTATCTCAGTCTCACATGCTACCCCAGGATTTTAATGGCTTCTAGACATAGGCAGCCTTACATCACACTATGCTGAACACATTAGAAATGCATCCTCTTTTTCACTGCAAGTATATTGCCTTACACTTAGCCTGGGTTATGAATATAGATCAATTATGATTACCATAATTATTGCACTGTTTTCTCTATGCACTTACAGGTGTATCGCATTAAAAAAGTCTTATATTAAGAGTCAAAGGCCTGCATTTAGACCTCCGTCTTCTGTGTCTGTCCGTAACTAACCGATTGAAGTTACTGGGCGTGTGTAGTCATTTGTGTACGCTATTTACGTAGCATTTCGCTATGTATATTGCGTACATGCGGTCTTTAATACCGCATGTAAGCAATCTACGTAGCGAAACGCTACGTAAATCGCATAGCGATTTGAAAAAGCGCTGGTTTGAAAAAATGGCAGTTTCAAAACCTTTAGTAAATCTGGCCCTATATGTCACTGCATTTAAATGTAAACATAATGGACCAGGTCTACACCTTATAATGACAGCCGAATTCTGTGATATGTAATCAAGTGCAAACAAATAAAAGAAATAAAAATAGGAATAAACAACAAAGGTTAAAGAAATGTAGGAATATTGGGATGGATTTTGACTTCCGGATAGGATCAGAAAGCATTAGCTTTTGCAATTTGCACATATACATATATCCGCAGGCTATGAACAGAACACTAATCAACTTGATCCAGATGTCTGTGTGAGAGATGTTAGTGGTTTCCCAAGTGCTCAAATGGATGCGTAGATACAAGGTCGGCTAGTGACTTTTTCCCACATTTGACAACCATGTTCTATTGGTTTGCTAGTTGTTTATTTGTAAACCAGCCGGTAAGCCATAGATGGCATAATACTTTATTATGTATTATTAGTTAGCAATCCCTTTTTTGAATCTTTATGTGCTGTAGTAAAATTGTGGGCCAGTAATGGAAAATCGTGCTCCCTAGGGCCTCATGTAGCCCTCTAAGCTATTACCATGTCTTTTCTGCACTGATGTTATATTTGATTGTTATAACTTGTAACACTTGTTTAGGAATCCTGCTGCTATGGTATTACTTTCTTTCTTAGCTATAACAATTAAATATTTTCACTTTGCGGCCCCTGAAGTGTGTCAGTTTGCCTAAGACTGCTCTAGACAGTAATTATTTGTACACTTGTCGTTTTGCAAATCAACTTTGAGTCGCAGCACTGCAGCCATTTTGATTTCCTGTTTCTTAAATACTTTAAAGAACCCCTAGCCCATTAAAAATGTTTAGTGTCTTCATGGGAAATGGCAACAGCCAACATTATTGCACACATTGTTGTTTGTTATCTCTATTGGGTTTAAATTACTCCATTCATTCTCCTTTCAGACAATGAGTGCAGGTCAGCAATACCGGCCTAATCCCTTTACTCAGCTCTACCTGAAGTGACATTGGAATGAAAAGGAAAATAACTTGTTAAAGATATCAGTTTCATTGTAAGTTCTACAAACAAGTACAGAAGCAGAAGCTCGTCTTCCACTTTACAATAAAGAAAATGGACTTTACTTGTCACACTCGGCAAGGATGAAAGAGTTACCAGATGCGGAAGGGGATTCCGTGTGTCTCATTTTCTTTCTATTCTCTATGAGCAAAACATCCTGATCACAATTTCAACTACAAGATAAATCACGGTGAAATGGATGACTCTTTTCAGGATTTGTTTTTTAAATTATAAAATATTTGCTTTTCTAATTAATACAGTTTCTAAATATTTTTTTATTAACTTTTTAAATCCTGAACATATTCTAAAGATGATATAATAATGATTAAACAATGACCAGTAATTACCATTCCAACCAGGGAAAATTGTTAGAGAGGCTTAAAAATGTGACAGTGTTTCTTAAACGGTCACTGGCCTGGATCCAGATCTCAGCACAAATCCGCAGGCAGTGTGCATTGCGCAAATGTGCTTGGAACCGTGGCGCAGGTTGCATGAGATCCATAACCGTGTATAACTGTGTCATTTGAATTGCGACATATACGCCACGTAGGGTACTGGCAGCGAAGCTGTAAGCAGATAGATGCAGCACAAGGGCAATGTAATATACTGTATTTGAAGCTGGTAAAAGCTGGTATAAATACAGAAACAGTTCAGATGATATAATGAAAAAATTGTTGTTGTTTTTAAATTAAAAAATAAATATATAAAATAAAATATACATTTTTAAAATTTTATATTTGTTAGAATTGATAGAAACAATAAACAGCAGGAGCGATTTCAGCATTATATATATGATTTTCTAGGTTGAAATGTAAAGAAAAGTATGTGTAATAGGCTGTATACTGTGTGATCCCAGCACTCAGACAGGACCTGCAGAAGGTAGAAATGTTTTAATGTAAACAGCCCTTTTTTTTACATACACAGTTACATCGTTGATGAGGTTGAATAAAGACAACAGTCCATCAAGTTCAACCTATTTTGGATCTCCTGCGATCCCTATCTCTATATTTGAAGTTAATCCATTTGAAGCAACCTCCACACTGTTGCAATCAGAATAAATAAATAAATGTAACACTTACATAGTTACATAGTTGATGAGGTTGAATAAAGACAACAGTCCATCAAGTTCAACCTATTTTGGATCTCCTGCGATCCCTATCTCTATATTTGAAGTTAATCCATTTGAAGCAACCTCCACACTGTTGCAATCAGAATAAATAAATAAATAAAAAAATCCCTGCTGACCCAAGATGGCCGTCCTATTTCCCCCTGGCTCCACTACTGTCCTTCATTTAAATTTGTAGTCCTGGTAACCCTGGTTAAAAATGTATCTAATCCTTTCTTAAACATATCAAGTGAATCTGCCATCACAACCTTTGCTGGTAGTGAATTCCACATCCTGACTGCCCTTACTGTGAAGAACCCTTTCCTTTGCTGGTTGTGAAACTTCCTTTCCTCTAACCTTAGTGGGTGCCCCCGTGTCCTGTGTACAGTCCTTGGGGTAAAAGGACTTTGAAAGTTCTCTGTATTGACCCATGATGTATTTGTATATATTGATCATATCTCCTCTTAGACAGTTCTTTTCTAAAGTAAACATTTCTAAACTGGCTAGCCTTTCCTCATAGCTCAATGACTCCATACCCTTTATCAATTTTGTCTCTGAACCCTTTCTAGTTCCTTTGTTACGTCTGTGTTCGGACCAGGATCAGGTGCACTTGACTTGGCACAGCCTTACTATACATTGACTATGCCCCTCCACCCCTTCGCTCCACCAGCATGCCCCCCTCCTTCCCAGTGCAAGTCCTGGATGCCAAGGCTGCGCTTTGATCTGAATAATCCGTGACTGCGTGCTTCCGTTCTGCACATGCACAATGCAAAAAGAACGCAAAGAAATATCATGCCAGCTACAGCAGCCACTGTTAGGTATATAGCAGTTATAGACTTTATTCACCTAAATTTGTAAATTGATATAATTACCACACCATAGTATACCAGTGAACAGTCATGATCCAAGTTTGTTATATGGCTCACAGTGCCCTGTGTCGTTTTCATGCTCTACTGTAGTGTCAGAAGTGAAAAAGGTCCTGTCCTGGGTAATAATTTGGCTGTGCTGTTGGGGGATAGCAGTACTGTACATTCTTCAGTACTCCTTAAAAATCAATGCTATTATTATAATGATATAATAGCAGCCCAGGACTGACGTGCTTATTGATTGACTGACCACTGCATAGTTAGGACCTTTTTCAGGACTTTTAAGCATAACTTTGTAAGGCAACTTAGGTGCTGTAAATTGGCATAAATTACACCCAAAATAAAAATCCTTAAACAACTTTTATGGTGCCATATAATATTATATTTACTATTATCATAAGTAGTATTAACCCTGTATTTCATTGTTTACAGTATTAAAGAAAGCATAGTATATAAATCAATTAGGAACTAGAGGACAAATCTAATTTCTGGGTTGCTGGTTTACTTTGTATTGTATTTTAACAGTGTGCTTAAGCCCCATATTATGGGCTCTATTTATAGAATTCATTTTTAAGTGATAGGGGCAGTTTTTAAGATAAAACTGCCCATATCACTTAAAAATTAAGTTTTTTTATTTAGTAAAGCTGCATCGCCAATGGAAACTCTAGTTTCCATGGCGATGCAGGTAGTGTTCAGAGACCATCGCTGGCCCGTTCTTCCTAATGCAGGCCAGCAGGGTCTCATATTTATACAGCTGGGAAGCGGAGCTCAGGCTGGCGTTAGGAGCTGTCCGCAGGGAGATCTCTGCAATAGACAGCTTTACTCCGCCCCCCTCCGTCCCGGATTGGTCCAGAGAGGGGTAAGTGACAGGAATCAAGCTGATTCCTGAATGCTTTTTTTTTAAAAATTCTTTGCGATCTCCCTGAACCACCAATGCTTCCCACCTTTGATCCACTGAAACACCAATGAAATGAGAAGATTCAGACATATATATATATCTGAATCTTCTCATTTCATTGGTTTTCAGTGGATCGCAGGTGGGAAACATTGGTGGTTCAGGGAGTTCACAAAGAATAAAAAAAAAAAAAGCATTCAGGAATCGGCAGATTCCTTCATCCACTTCCTGCGCATGCGCCGAGAGCATATGGCGCATGTGCAGGATTTTACTAGTATCGACGGAGCTTCTATCGCAGAACATCGCAGTCCTACAGAATGAAGGGGCAATTAGGTAAACGAAGTGCCCAGGCTTGCTGCAATGATAAGCGAGCCTGGAGTCCTATCGTTCACCTATTTTTAGGGATCTCTATAGATAGAGCCCTTAATGTTTGCATGTTTTATGTTTATGGAGTACATTGGTTTAATATTTCAATAGTCGCCAGCCAAAACCAAGTTTAACATGTCTGCCATGCATCACAATGGGGTTCACAGTTTATTTTCCTACATTACATTACAAAAATAATTGCATATACATACTGTACATAATACAGTATCCATAAATATCCTTCCTTGTGCAGTTTTTTTTATGTAAATTATAATACAACTATTTTGCACACACATTATTAGACATTTCAAATCAACCATCTTATCTTTCATAAGCTATTAGCTTCATAATCTATTGGATTCAGAGTTTTTGAATTATATTGAATAAATATTTTCTAGTGAGTGTTGTGTTTCAGACAATTTATTAAAATTGTATTTATTTGAAAAAATATTTTCAAAGGATCTTGATCTATTTTAGCTTGGTTCATTGTTTGAAGAGGCAGTTAACATAAATTAATGAGGCACTAAATTAGTGTTATGTAATAAAAAATTTTTAAGGTTTATATAAGAGTAAAAACAACCAGGATGAATAATAAATAAACAAACTATTTGCCAGTACTTACAAGGTATTTCCTGTGCTACTGGGCAATACATTGGGGATCAGAAAGTAATCACAAAGTGGCTATTTAGGAGAGCACAGGCTGCATCACTTGAAGGACGGGGAGAAGTCAATAGTAGAACTACTGTTGGTGCAGGGGATGAAAGTACTACTGGGCTTGGAGGAGAGAGGTGCAGCTGCACACCCTGCACCCACAGGAGACATTGCCAGCTTAAACAGAACTCAACACTCTAATTGCTAAATATTTTACCAGCAGATGACAGCTTAGGTCTGTCCTGTCAGCAGGGACTAACACAATAGATAAATGTGAATATGCTTAACTTAATATAAGTATACCCTATAGCTTAAATTTTAAATTGTCAAACAGGATATAATGTCATTATATTATTTTTTTTTTGTTTGCTTGTTTGTTTTTGTTTTGTAGATGGGTGGACCAAGTGTCTTTTATCTGTTGTTGTATTCTATGTTTCTCTGTATCTATGTCTAGTAACTATTTGATGAAATGTGTTTGTCATATGAAAGTCATAATCTGATTGGTTGCTATGGACAACATCTCCACTTTTCCTCTTTAGATGCTTTATTAAATACATTACACCCCAAAGTCTCCATAAGTGTCACCGTGTAGCTTTAAAATAACACTAGAAAATAGAAAAACATTAATGCTTACAGAGTAGAAATGAAGAATGCTACAGCTCTTATCGAATATTTAAGATGACAAAACATGTCTATGCTGGTTATTACTTTGACAACTATCTCCTTATGACTGGAATGGTCTTATTACAGAAATGCTATCCTAATCTGTCTCTTTGTCTGCCTTTCCTCCTCTCTCTTTTTATTTCTCTCTCTCAAGCTAGAACTACCACTAACTTCATTTATTACTATTTATTTATTCTTACTTCCTGATAGCAATGGGCCGGACCCTGAATTAGTAACAACACCGACTTCTACAAGCTGCCTGCAGGAGTCATGTTTTTCTAGCATTGCGCATGCGAATGCCAGATGTTGCTCTACGGATTTCCTAGTACCACACATTTGGAGATTTGTCCAACTGAGTGTCACTCCACATACGCATGCCTAATGCCTGTGAAGGAGGGTGGGTAGGCATGCTGATAATTGAGAATGGCTGTCTGTATTCACTTCTGCACGGATCTGTGTTCGTATAAACCCAGATCCGAGCGGAGAGCTTAATGTTGGGGTTTGGATGCATAAGTTTCCAGAACTCTGTAGGTGAGTGGGGAATGACAAGGGAGTTTTAGTAGTAAGAGTATATACATTCCATCAAACACCTTTTTGACAGGTACCACGCCCCTTTAATGTCCTTTAATTTCACGCCCTTTTTTCACGCCCCTTTTGATATCATTCTATACCACACCATTCCTTACTGATATGCTTTGATGTCTATTGCTATATTTTAAAGGAGAAGCTTAATAAAAGCCAGAAATGCCTAATCAAAGACAGAAAATAAGCGGCTTATATCTGACGCCAAAGGAGCCGGGTGCATTATGCGGGTTGACAAGTTTTTATAATGCCAACAAATCAAAATTTAAAAGAGAGGATGTTAAAAAATGCTTGAACCACGAAGATGCTTATACGCTACACGCACCAGCAAGAAAACATTTTAAAAGGAATATGGTCTGTGTTTCAAATATTAATAAGCAATGGCAGATGGATTTAGTGTCGCTAATAGACCTTGCTAAATACAATGATGAGTGTAAATACGTCTTAACAGTCATAGATATATTCAGCAAAAGAGCCTGGGCTCGCGGTTTAATGACAAAAAATGCTATAAATGTAACTAAAGCATTACAGTCAATATTTGAAGAGGGTTTTATACCAGAAAAAATTCAATCTGATCAAGGCAAGGAATTTGAGAATAAGACGTTGAAAAAACTGTTAGCGAAATATGGAATAAAGCATTTCACTACGAACAACGATGTTAAGGCGGCTGTTATAGAGCGCTTCAATAGAACTCTAAAAGCGCGTATGTGGCGCTATTTCACGGCTTATAATACCTTCAGATATATAGATGTATTGCAAGATTTAATATACAACTATAATCACACGTATCACAGAACTATAAAATGTACACCCGCAGAAGTGAATGTCACTAATACAATGCAGGTATTTAACAACATGTACGGACGCTACTTTAAAACAAAGAAAATAGCACCAAAGTTAGATGTGGGTGATCATGTGCGAGTCTCAAGATTCAAGGATGTTTTTGAAAAAGGCTATGAGCAGTCTTTTACAGATGAAATATTTGTAATACACAGTGTGAACACTAGAGGCCTCAAACCGCTTTATACAGTAACAGATATGGCTGGTGATATTATAGCCGGTGGCTTCTATCCAGAAGAAATTCAAAAAATACCTAAAAACTTTAACAGAATCTACAAGGTGGAGAAGGTTTTAAAAAACAAGACGGTCAGAAAGCGGAAATACTCTCTAGTGAAATGGCGCGGTTACCCAGACAAATTTAACAGTTGGGTGGAGACATCGCAGTTGAAAGATATATAAAGACAAGATATATAAAGACGAGAGCTATAAATCAAATGATGGCTGACAGATCGTTCTATGTAGCTTTTTAGTTACATTATAATTCTAGCAAACCGCTAGAACCATGTATAATCTAGTAAACTTTTTCCAGAATTCAACAAAAAATCTTTGGCTAGGGAATATCATCAATGTCTCGACTCTAATACCTGGTAACATTTCCAGGTGTGGGTTGCTGGTAGGAACGGACATTTTTTGAAAGGGCAGTTTCATACCAGTAAATACAGAATAGTTTTATGAATCGATTGCTTCTGTCCAGAGGAGTAGAAGAAATCAATGTTCCTGGGAGTGAAAGCCCACGTACTGAATGGTAAGTTTTTTTCTACCCTAACTCTTATCCAAATCCTAACCCTTCCCTTCCAGTACCATAACCCTTACCCTTACCTCCCTGAAGCTAAGACTCTATTCTCCACAGCCTAATCATAAGATTCACCCTTCTGTTGCCTATCCCTAAGGGGCTCACTTACTAAGGTCGATTTTTGACAGCGATTCTACATCGATCATTATCGCTGGGTTTGAGCAGCGATTTTTTACCAAAAATCGAGGCATTTACTATGCCCGAATTTTTGGCATTGATGAAGAATGACGTTACATTAGAAAAGTCGGGACTGGAAGGGTAGAGCGATGATGGTCGATTTGGTGGTGAAAAAGCCCAAAGTCCTGGGACTTTGACTTTAGTAAATACGACGATGGTGAAAAAAACAGCTAAAGTCCCGGGACTTTGGGCGATTTTGCCAACATTGACCTTAGTAAATGAGGCCCTAAGACTTCCCTCCCCATAGTCTAACCCTAAGACTCCCCTTCTCGTAGCCTAACCCTAAGACTCACCTTCTCATAGCCTAACCCTAAGACTCCCCTCCCCGCAGCCTGACCCTAAGACTCCTATTCTCGTAGCCTAACCGTAAGACTTTGATCTCCGCAGCCTAACCCTAAGACACCCCTACCTGCGGGCTGACCCTAACTCTACCCTTCCATTACTCTAATCCTAACCCTACCCTTTTCTGGAAAGTGTTACTCACCTCTCCGGTCAAGTCTGCGATGGGTCCAGCGGCTTCTGGTGTGATGGGTCATCAGCTTGCAAAATATGAATGGGTAAGGATGTCGATCGGCATACTTACCCATTCTAAAACAAAATTAGAAAATGTCTGCCTTTTTGAAATAGAGATAGATGAAGATAAGCTTTTAGCTGTCTTTAGTTCTAAAAGCAGCTCCATCCCAACATTTCCTTCTCTGCAGTATAACATGATTTTTTCCAGGTGTTACTTATCACTTTTAAACCAGGTATTTGGGATAAAATAAAACTACTAATAATGTAATATACTGCTGCTTCTTTCTACATCAACTACTTTTGTAGTACACAAACAGAAAATATTTACATGTAGAGATATATATCCTTGACAGCTGGTATCTGATAAAGCTTGTTGATGCAGTACCCCCGTATTTTGTCTTAGATCACTTAGCAGTGGTTGCTATGGAGCTGTGTGAAAATAACAAGGGAAAGTTTTATCCCACGCATCAATGACTGAGTAAATCTGTGATAAACAATACATTTCCTTTTCCTTGTAAATTAGACATAGCACTCAGTTGATTTGTAATTTGCTTTTTAAAGTGAAATTTCCTCTGCGCCACAAATAAAATTGCTGAAGGAGATGCTAATGCTTGACACACAAATGCAAATAATAGATATTTAAAGAAAGCATATTCCTATGACTTTATACATGGGTCACAGTGAAATGATAGATTGAAAATATTTCTTCCTTTCTTAAGACTTCCTTAGATTGTCGATCATATAACTCAATATGTTGTAAAGGTAGGACATGTTTCTAGTGTTATATACACCAATATACTGGAATGGAGGACAAGTCCTAGTCCATATAATTATAGTACTTATTAGCCATGTTAGGTATGTTAGGCTAACTTACGCAAGTCTCTTGTGTAAGTAAGCGTAACGGTAACATCTGCGCATCATGTGCCAGATGTTACATTATAGGCCCCGGATTCACAGATACGATTTTGCAACTTTTTCTGTGCTTATTTTTAGGATTGGATTAACTGCGCATATGTAGTAACTTTTTTGACCAAGTTTCGTAGGATTTAGGCACTGAAGTCCATAAGGCACGGATTTCAAAATCGTACTTAGTGACATACGTTTGAAAGGCCGTGGCTGTCTTCCCTAGGTGCAAAGTTATGTGAAAGTGAGTGGGGGAGGCATTTAAATAGCCTTTTGGGGGCGCGGTTAGTAATGTACGCACGTACCTAAGCAACTTAGGCATGATAATACACCCATAGAGTTAAGGTTGCTCTATGGAGTCGTAAATCACCAAAAATCCATCTGTGCAAAGGGTGTTGCTTTGCAATGTACGTGCACATATTTGCGAATTCGTGCGTACTTATTTCACACCTAACTGTGAATCCGGTCCTAGACCTCCAGGCATACGCAACTTAGTTCTGTATGCTTGGAAATTTGTCTGACAGGAAGGGCCTTCCCCTCTGCCAGCCTAAACTCTGGAAAATGGGCGGGGAATATGTACATTTTACAGTGTGGGCTGGTTTTAAGAGTGCGGATCAGCTGTTGTATGGAGCACTGATCCACATGGGAGACTTTAGGTCAGCTTATGGCAGCGCACGTACTGCAATCTTTGTATAAGATAGGGGGATGAGAGGAGAGTTTACTCCCCTCTTCCATGCAGACTGCCAGACCTCCGTGTGTACGGGATACATACAGAGTTCTGAATCTGGCGCTACGTTTACCTATTCAGTCATGCATGAAACAAACAATAAACCAAAAAGAACTGAAATGGTGAAAGAAAACAGGAGAGAGGTTATAAGAAAGAAAACAGATTTTTAAATATGGAAACGATCAAATATAAATGTGAAAAACCTAACCTGAACCCTTGACCAAGGACACTTGGAGATTATGGCCATGACCCAGACTTCCGTTAAAGAGGTGTTTTAGGATCATTACAATGGTAAATGTCCAGCATGATGTGATTATGTTCAGTACAGAAGTTTTTTTTAATGGTGGGGGGGACGTGGGAGAGAGGATGTATGGAAATAGTACAGTAGGTGTATGCTAAGCACTCTATATAGACTATAAGTGAGTTCCCCTTGATTGCATGGATGACACACTTTGCAGCTACTCTCAGAGCTACATCTGCATACTGTCCTATATAACTAATTTATTGCACAAATAGGGTAAATTAGGCTCATTACAGGTAAATGCTGGAGCTTTTGCACATTGATTTTGGAAAACTGTTTTAATGAAGATAACAGTACAGCACAGGGGCTGGCTGGCAAATTTTAGCCTGGGGGGCAAGACCAAAGCACTGGCCCATAAGTAACGGCCCATCCTTAGAGTTATTACATATTTAATTGGGGTTTCAGTGTATAGGCAGCACACTTAGGGCCTCATTTACAAAAAACGATTTTTGATGGCGAGATTTAACCGCGATTTTTTGGTATTCATAAAGATGCAATTTTACCGCGATTTAAATCAAATCACTCGAGTTGCTGTGATTTTGAAAGGGCTAAATCGCGGTGGTTTTCTATAGAAAAGCACTGCGATTAGACCTTTAAAAAATTGCAGCAAGTCGCGGGAGTTAAAAAAAAAAAACCAAGTGCTGCATGGTTGAAAG
>WWET01001472.1:178337-193688 GCA_011038615.1 Limnodynastes dumerilii
TATAATTTCTGGCTCTTATTCCTGGTTCCTTCTACCTGCCTGGCTTCCAAATACTGGATGAGGTGGTTTTGTCCCAAGGAAGCCAATTATGCCATAATTCTCTATAAAACCCATTGTTTTTAGTGGTATCTGCAAGCCAATTATGCCATAATTCTCTATAAAACCCATTGTTTTTAGTGGTATCTGCTGGTATGTCTCTCCAGTGTTCAGCTACTCCTCTCCCATTCCGGCCTACATCCTGACCCTCTGCTATGCACCTCCAATCAATCCTATTGGAATGATAAAAATTAGCATTTCACTTTTGAGCTGATTGCAGCGGCTGTTCTGAGGCGCTCGGGATTGTCTCAGAATACTTTGAATTCTCTGGACTTTGTTATATGCTGCTGATTTGTACACTGTGACATTCTGCTGTTTTATGTCTACTAATTTGGGTTATTCTCCTGCTCAGAGTTTGGGACAGTCTTTATCATGCGTGTCTGCCAATGGATTGAAGAGCCAGAACCTGCACACATACTCTGTATGTGATTGTGCATCTGATAGTCTGAAAATAATCAGCATGTGATCATCTGATAACCTACATCAGAGAAAATGCTTCTGACACTCTGCAGATACTCTTTTGCGGCTTATCAATTGAGTTATAGACAAAGACAAAGTCAATTAGAGTCACACATCTCGTGATTCCTACTGCTAACCCAACAGATTAACAAAGGCGAACCTATGTATAGGCCAGATAAATGGCCATCTAGGGCCCGGCACCTTAAGGGGCCCTGCACACGTGTGCTCCAGCAGTTGGTTTTGTAGGTGATGCTGTGGAGGTTCTCACTAGACTCTCAGGCAGTAAAGGCTATTTTGTGACAGAGCTTCTGAATCTAACAAAGAGAAGCGCAGCAACAACAACCTAATCACTTTTGCGCACACTTCACACAGACCCTCTATTCAGGGGTGAATTTAGTGGCCATTTCCCTCCGCAGTTGTGCTCACATAAATAAAACAGTCATTATACTGATCAATGACTGTTTTATCCTGAAGAAAACAAAGTATTTTAATAAAAGAGGAAGTTAGAAACAATGAGGGATGGGCTAAAAAGCTACAGAGGGAATGGTGTAAAGAGTGAAAAGTATACAGCAGGAAGAGCTGTATAGAGAGAACTGAAAAGGGAATAGATGGAGCAGTGGGGAAAGGAGTACAGGGGAAACAGTTAAGTGAGGGGGGTAAAGAGGAAACTATAGGTCAGCGGTTCTCAACCAGTGGTAATAATACCACTGGTGGTACTTGAACCATTGTCGGGTGGTCAAGGTTGTAAGGAAGTACAATACCAAATGACCGGGGACATAATAAAATGCTCTCCAAAAAAAAGGTTGAGAACCACTGCTTTAGGTTATTGAGTGAACACTGGGGAGATGGGTGAAGAACAGTGAGGGATAAATAATAAATGTAATAATTATTTATTTATTTGCATTTTTATTTATTAACAGGTTTTTTTTTAATATAGCGCCATAAGATTACTTAGAACTTTATAATTTTAACAATCATTATAACAAGAGTGGATGGTATCAGACAGACTGGGTGGGTAAGAGGGCCCTACCACAGGCTTACATTCTATAGGACATTGGTGATTGATACATAAGTGAAAGTGCTATATATCACACAATGGACTGGCCAGGTTGTATGGTAAGAGTGCTCAGTGCTCTGTATGATCCAGTCACACAGCAGTGTTAGGAGCAGGACTGAGGGGAATTTTAGTACGGAAAGAACAAGTTTCCAAGTTTGTGTTAATCATGTAACAGAAAAAAACCTACAATATTCTGACATAATATTCTGACATTAAAAAAAAATATTGATAACATACAGATTTTTTTTAGTCATGTAAGATCTGTACAATGAAACCAAATAAAACATGTGAAAAAAACAGATATAACATTCATTCAATATGAAATTGTTTGATAGGACCCCTTGCCCATTGGTTACCTCTGCAAATGTATATAAAGATATAGGTTTGGATTCTTAGTGACGTAGTTTTCGTCTTACGTACGTTGCTTTAAGAATTGAGCTACTGCACTTGCGTAGTAGCTTATTTATGCTATCAACGTTCCATTTCTGTACGTAGATTGCGTAAGCGCGGTCTATGCAATCTACGTATAGAAATGGTACATAGATAATGTAAATAAGCTACTGCGCATGTGTAGTAGTTCTTAAAACAAGGTACGTAAGACGAAAACTACATAACTGTGAATTCGGACCATAGTGTCCCGGCTCCAGAATTCTGATCCTGCAGCGGCAGCAGTGATCCAATGCCATATCCCTCTGTATCCAGATTGCCTTCTCTTGTAAAGAGTGCTGAGAGAGCACCTCTACCTTAATACTTGCATGCTGTCCTAACGTAAAATAGGGAGTGGGGGAGTGCTCGGGAGTCTGGATACAGTTAGGAGCGTTCAGCAGCATAAAAGTAGATGTTTATGACTTTTTTTGCATTATGAATATCCAAGGGCACCGGAAGACATCTTGACAGTAGAAGGGGAGCAACTTGATCAGCTACTGTTCTGCTCATGCTCAGCCTTGGAACAGGCCAAGTGTTTTTCCCAGTGCCCTGTATCCAGGGCCGCCATCAGAAAATACGAGGCCCGGGACACAGCCAATGGTGATGCCACATAGGGCGGGGCGGCGCAGACCTGCTTTAACAGGTCCGATCAGCTCCGGACCTGGGACAATAGTCCCAGCTGTCCCCTCCTGATGGCAGCCCTGTCTGTATCCAAACTCCTTGCTGGCCATGAGAAATATATGTAAGGGTTCCTGTCAGCTCTATTAGACTGAGATCACAGAGGTTTCATAACAGAGCACTGTTTCAGAGAGCCTTTATTAGGGTGTGGGGCTTTGGTCCAAATGGCCGATTTTCGAATTGGCCATTCCTCCCCAGCCAGTTTCGAACTGGCTGGGATTTCGATTGCTATGCCTCGATGAGAGCTCCGTTCAGCTAAATTGTAAGTAAAAATAGTCCCTTCCCTAATTATAACCCTAACCCTCCCCTCTCACTACCCTAACCCTAATCCTCCTTTCCTGGCAGCCTGACCCTAACCCTTCCTCCCTTACAGCCTGACCCTAAACCTCCATCTACCGCAGTCTGACCCTAACCTTCCCTCCCCTGCAGCCTGACCCTAACCCTCCCTCCCCTGCAGCCTGACCCTAACCCACACAGATAGGTTTCTCAACTGTTCCTGGTCTGGCGAGGTGCAGGGATATAGCAGACGTCGGAAGGACAACGGTAATTGCAAAAGTGAACGGCATCCTCACCCATTCACTAAATAAAGGCGAAAGCAGTAAGGATTCAAAAATGGGACTTTCGAAAAGCAACTTTTGGAAGTCCCATTTTTAGCAATTACACTCTCGTACCTCCGCCTCTATTATATATCTCACATGGTGCATAGGGAGCAGTCATTAATGGTGTCCTTAGGAGTGGTCCAACCCCTAATATATATGTTTTCACATGTATAATGGGTCCTAACTGTCCTACATACACTTTCTCAAATGATATATTCACTGAAAGAGCACAGCCATGACTCAAGATTTCCTTACATTCCAGAATCAGTACTTGAGCATACAAATTTTGTTAACATTTTTTAAGGCTTCAAACTCTTTCTCAAAGGTAAACAGTTAATATCGTTATCTTTGAAAAAATTGTTAGAATACTTTTAGAATAAACAAATCTCAAATTGGTCAAACACATTATGTATAAGAAATTGAACGTTTCAATTTTATTTTCTGTGTGCGGCAAACAGTAATTGGAGAGAATTTGATTTCCTTAATTTATTTAGTTAAAGTAATGTTCTGTTGAACACAGGCCACAGTAATGGTGACTCTGTCTATGTAATATTGCTGTTGAATTTTGCTATATAGAAACAACACAAGAATATTTTTTCTTTAGTGATACATAAAAACTTAAAAGAGTTTTCTAATCTTGTTCCCTTTTGACTATAATGAGTTTGAGATGAACAATTTGTTTGAGAAGCTGATCTAACCTAATATTGCATAGACTTTCACATTCAGTAACAGTCTCTGATCTCTATTAGACCATCATTTCAGTGTTGCTCACTGCCCTTACCCTTAGCAATTTTTGAGAAATATTTTCTATGGAATGTTTTCTTTAAAACCACATTTTTTTTCTACATGTCTTTGTCTACATTTTTGTAAAGAAAGACTATGTGGCATGGCTTGCATTTTATAGAAGCATCTAAAACATATTTAATGTGATGTTTTGTATGTAGTATAGAGATTAAATTTTACTGGACAATATATTTGCTTAGAAAAGTCCCCTCATAAGTAAAACTGGATAAACCAGATTTGTATGTCAGTCAGGAAGATTATGGTTGTTATGGCTGGAAGCCTTTAGTATTATTGAAATATAAATTAATTTTGATCTAGTTGAAGTAGCGAGAATAAGCAGAATCAGAAGAGTGAGTCTAAGTGTTCACAGAATAGCAGGTTAACCCCCTGCCTTTCATGCACCTGTTTAACATTTACTTAATAAATTGATTGAGCAGCTTCCATTCTGGTTTTATTTATTTACACTGTCTACGTACCACTTAGGTATGTAGATTGATAAAGAGAAAGAGGCGTGTCTGGGCAGCTCAGTGGAATTTTAAGAAGAGCGGGTGGGGGACGTATATGTAAAGGAACTAGGGAGGGCGCATTATCTGTGCGTATTTTCCTTATTAATAAGTTACAACATAGATTGCGCATACACGGTCTTAAAGACCGCGTATACCAGGGCTTGACAAATTTTCCCAAAATCTAGGGGCCAGGCCAAAAATCTAGGAGCCAGACCAATATCTGATTTTACTTACCGTACTTACCGCTGGCTCTGCTCGACGTCGGGCTCGGCACTGAGACTCCGCGCAGGGATGGCAGCTGCTGGATAGCAGTCAGCAGTCCTCTCTGCAAGGAAGGAAGAGAACGTCACTGTGACCGCCCAGCAGCTTGCGCACATACGCTGGCGGCACAGTGAGGACCGAGAGAGCGTGGGGACGGTTGGGAGCAGAGGCGTAACTACAAAAGGCTGGGCCCCATAGCAAATTTTTCAATGGGCCCCCCCCCCAAAAAAAAAGTCCCCAGCGGGCCGTCTTATTTGACGAAACTACCGCCGCACGGGGCCCGCAAACGTTGGGGGTTGGGACTCTCATTGTTAGAGTTAGGACCACCATATACAGAAAGGCCTTGACGGTGGCTGGTGGCTTATCTCATATTTGTACAAATATGCGTAACGAACATTTCTGTGTTTTATTTTACAGATAGAACAGTATAGTTTGTTACTGGTTTATGGCAGTGTGCTGAGGTAATTTTTCCCTTTGTTTCTGTGGCTAGCAGGTTAACCCCCTGCCTTTCATGCACCTGTTTAACATTTACTAAATAAATTGATTGAGCAGCTTCCATTCTGGTTTTATTCTGTTCACAGAATACACCAGTAATAATGCCCATGCAAGCATAGTAGGTTATTTACACTGTCTACGTACCACTTAGGTATGTAGATTGATAAGAAGAAAGAGGGCAGCTCGGGGGAATTTTAAGAAGAGCAGATGGGGGACGTATATGTAAAGGAACTAGGGAGGGCGCAGTGAAGCATTATCTGTGCGTATTTTCCTTATTAAGAAGTTACAACGTAGATTGCGTATACACGGTCTTAAAGACCACATATACACAATCTACGTTGCAAGAAGTAACGTAGACTACGTTGCAAAATTATTGCGCATGTGCAGTAGCACTTTTCTGAAAACTCCAGCCGCAAATGCAATGCGGCCGGAGTTCTGCATATGGACCAATATCTTTTGGGGGCTTCTGACTTGATATATATATATATTTCACTTGATATATTTAAGTAAGGGTTAGATAAATGTTGTGAGGACATCCAGGGTTACCAGGGCCGCTAATTGAAATGAAGGACAGTAGTGGAGCCAGGGAGAAATAGGATGTCATCTCGTGTCAGCAGGGATTTTTTTTTTTAATTGCAATAGTTTGGAGGTTGCTTCTTCAACCTCATGAACTATGTTACTATGGGCTCTATTTACAAAGATCGTTTTCATAAAATAAAGCCCGTTTTCATGTGAAAACGGGCTTTATCATATGAAAACGAAGAGTTAGCTATTTACAATGCTATCATCGCCATGGAAACCATGGCGACAATCGCATTAAACACACTGGATCGCCGGCCCGCTCCAATAAATGCGGGCCGGTATTTACTAAGTGTAAGCGCGGATTTTAACAAAGATGGCATTAGGGTAGTATTCCAGCGGTGTCCCAATATACCCCCCTTTTCCTCCCCCTAATAGCTGTTACTGGTGGGAGGAAAAGGGGGGTACATATCGGGAGACCGCTGGAATACAGTTAATACAATAAAGTACAAAAACATTAAAATCTAAGTAAAAAAAATATATATATTAAAAATATACATGAACTATTTTTTAACTAATAAACATATTTAATTAAAAAAAAAACACACAAAAAAAAGAAACCGAAGCATTAAAACTTACTTAACCGGGAACGCGTCTGTCTCTGATCCCTGCGCATGCGCAGTGAGATTGCCTTTTGAGACATGAAATTTTCAAAGTCCTAAAAGGCATCTACTGCGCGTGCGTCGGGACTCCGATGTCAGCGAAAGGCTCACTGACCATCGAGGGACCTCGCCGGAGGGGCACGTAATAATAAATACTACGAGGCGCAGCAAGCCTATTTGCTATCATTAGCGCTCAAGGCGTTAATGATAGTAAATAGAGCCCTATGTTATTTATTTATCCTTCAACTGTGGAGACTCCATGTGGAACAGGACAGATTTGTGGGAACTGTAAGTGACTTTTATAAATATATACTATCTGGCACCGGTTCTGGAATTGCTCCTTTTAAACTACACTGCTCTGAATGAATGAAATATTCTTATTAAATACTTTGTTTTTTACATAGTTGAATGTGCTGACAACAAAATCACACAAAAATGATCAATGGAAATCAAATTTATTAACCCATGGAGGTCTGGACTTGGAGTCACCCTCAAAATTAAAGTGGAAAAACACACTACAGGCTGATACAACTTTGATGTAATGTCCTTAAAACAAGTCAAAATGAGGCTCAGTAGTGTGTGTGTGGCCTCCACGTGCCTGTATGACCTCCCTACAGCGCCTGGGCATGCTCCTGATGATGTGGGGAGTGGTCTCCTGAGGGATCTCTTCCCAAACCTGGACTAAAGCATCCGCCAACTCCTGGACAGTCTGTGGGGCAGCGTCGCGTTGGTGGATGGAGCGAGACATGATGTCCCAGATGTGCTCAATTGGATTCAGGTTTGGGGAACGGGCGGGCCAGTCCATAGGCATATGGTCTCACAAGGGGTCTGAGGATCTCGTCTCGGTACCTAATGGTAGTCAGGCTACCTCTGGCAAGCACATGGAGGGCTGTGCGGCCCCCCAAAATCTGTTGCAAACAGTATTAGAGTTGAGAGGTGATGTTTTCTATCCCAAGTCTAAATAACAGTGTGATAGTAAAGCTGGTCAGTATCTGTGTGCAGTAAGCAATTCAAAGATATATCCCTGCATGCAAAGAATGCTATTAACTTGACTCCCCCCAAAAACAACATGATATTGCCCAGGCGTAACTTTAAGTTCTTATTTTTAGAACTTTCTTAAGTCTGAATCAGGCCCTAAGAGAGGAAAGTTACTTCTGGGCAAAACCATGTTGATTGCAGGAGGAGTCGTGTTAATTGTATTCTTTTCCTGCAGGAATATATTTTTTAATTGCTTTCTGCACACAGATACTGACCAGCTTTACTATCACACTGTTATTTAGACTTGGGATAGGAAACATCACCTCTCAACTCTAATACTGTTAGTAACAGATGAAATATGACTCCCCTGCAATCAACATGGTTTAGCCCAGGAGTATCTTTTCTCTTATTTTCAACCTCCTTCAGTCTGAATCAGGCCCTTTATTATTAGTATTACTTACATTGGATGCACAATAAGACAATATAAGCGTAAAATCTGCTTCCCGCTCTGCCGTCTTCATAAACATCTCTAATAAAATTGTGTCTAGCAATTGGAAAACACCCCTATTGTAGTTTGTATACAGTGCATTGTTATGGGCATTTAAACCCATGTTCTAGCTTTATGCCATTAGTCTGAGGATCGTTGTCTCCTGTTATTACACTGAAGTCATCCAGTAGAGTGCTCGCTGCCATTCCTGTTGGCAGAGTTTTCAGAGCAGCTATTTCAGTGCTGTCGCAGATTGATTTCAGGCACCTTCTAGTAGCATATTCTTCCTAGCTCCTTCCTTCCTTACACTATATCAGTGTGCACTGCTAAGGGAATATGGATAGCTCTGACCAAGCAGGGGCAGGGAGGTCACACTGAAATAGAGCTGGTGATAGTGATCCCAGCCCTACATTTCACCAGCAACCATACATCAGAAGTTTAAGGAGTGCCAGGCCCTGAAAACAGAGGGGTTTAGCCAGCTTTTCTATGATACAATGCACCCCCCCCCCTCTTCCCCAGGTAGGTGTGTGTGTGTGGTATAGAAGAGGGGGGGATGAACTCCTCCATCTCTCCCCTCTCTTGTGTGGACATTGCAGCAGTTACACTGCCATAAGCTTATCTTAAGTCCCTGTGTGAATCAGGGGCCTGTACAATCACTGATCCACATGGAAGTCTTTAAAGCAGCCCTACTGTATAGTTTAAATTCCCCTCCCCACACCTACCTGGAGGTTTGGTTTGCCCTCTGGCAGGCAGATGGGTTGGCCCAGCCTGTCATTATGGTCTCCATACACTAGCACAGGCCTGGCCAACCTGTGGTTTTCCAGGTGTTGTGAAACTACAACTCCCAGTATGCCTTGTCAGTGACCAGCTATACTTAGGAAGCAGGTAAAGCATGCTGGGAGTTGTAGTTTCAAAGCACCTGAAGAGTCACAGGTTGGCCAGGCCTGTGCTAATAGATCCCCATGGTAACCCCTGGCGTCCATATGCGCAGTCGTTACAGTTAGGATTACTCACACAAGAAGCCTAATGTACAGGGGTCTGGATCCCACCCGGTATGTACAAGACCCTTATAATACCTGAATGTGAGCAGCAGATAATTTCTAAGACTAACATATAAATAAGTGTTAGTCTGAGCATAACGTGTGTAGTCAGGGAGACAAACCCTCATATCCTGGGGCAGAGCCTATCATTAGTAGACATTTACAACCATTGGGAGGAAGAGAAAAGACCATTTTCATTAACGCAATTACACATCTCAGGAGAGGTCACGTTACAACCCAACAGAGCTCCCGGACGTATTTGCTGCTGAGAAGCATTAAATGGAAATATGATACAACTAAACTCATGCATGAAAGACGCAGTTTATACCCATACAGGCAGGGGCGGAAGGTGACAGGGCCCCATAGCAAGTGAACGCGGAGTCTGGATGGGTGAAACTAGGCAGAGCCAGCAGGACAGGGGGAGGAGCCAAGTGGGTCCACTGCCTGATATCCGCTTAAAAACCCTCACTCCATGTATGAGTGCTGAGCACTATGGGGGAGGAAGAGTCAATGGACTGATACAACCAATGAACAGATAGGGCCTATATATCATAACAAATCAGGAGATCATACACTCCTGCAATATCAGGCTAAACCATTGGAAATCATAGTCTGCATGGTGTGTATTAAGTTTAAAGGACAGATTTGGCAACATACTGATCCAATAACCATACTGCTCAGCATGTTAGGGGCTTCCCTGCCTGTGGGGATAGAACCTCCATCATCAGACAGGCCGTGTGTGTCCACAATGGCTCCAGCTTGGAGCAGTGCATCAGGCACAGGAGACAGGAGAGGGTACAGCCAGCTTGTGTCCCATTTTTAACTCTGGGGATTAGGTTGACGGGAGCCAAGCTTGTTGAATCTCAACCCACACACTGAAGTATTTGTGATGCTGTGTCTGAAGACGCTAAGCCCAGGCCTTTGATTGTCCACAGAAAAGTGAAAGATTAAATACAGAGGAAGAGACAATTCTTTTGAAATAAAATTTGAGCAACTAACTTTTTGTTTATTTTAAGTTAATGTAAACCAGTGCATTGAAGGCAGATAATATTTCCAAATAGACCTGTACCACCAAAGTCTGCAGGAAGGGTTTTTTTTACCTATTACTTCACCAGTACACCCTAGACTTCTATACTAACCTGCAGTTCTCCTGGTATTGTGAACACAGCTCCCAGCATGCTTTTTAACTGCATAGGCCCAGCGATACACAACATATGCTGGGAGTTGTAGTTTCACAACATATGGAGACAGATTTACCAGGCCTGCTCTACACATTTGCTTCCATGTACTTCCCTTAACCCCAGACTGCCCCCTGCAGGTGAGTAATGAAAGTCCTTTACTGGCCAGGAGAGGAAATAAATAAAAATGATATACACACATATAAACACATGCACAGATAGCCACATAGTGACGTGTCCAGCTTCATTTCATATTAAAACAAAAAATAAAAGTTGATTCAAAATTATAAAATCAATTTTTTATTTATACAGAAAGAACCCACTGGGGTATGCAACCATACTCAAAAATCATCATGCCTGTGGATTCATATTCCCAACTGCTCTTAAACCAAACGCAGGATGCACTCTTTTTTACGTTTAAATCTGGATCAGGCCCAAATTGTTCAAGCTGTCACCGCACTTCATAAATAATGATATACTCGGCCTATCCAGATGTTCAATGCAAATGAGCAATAATTTACAACTCTGGGATTAGTAGTCACATTTTTGGAAAGATCGGTTAATAGTGAGCGCTTCTCTTTTCTCTTTATCATATTCCTTTTTAGTGTCTGGTTTTCATCTCTCAACTAATTTCTCAGTGTGTAAATATAGCTGGAATTTGTTGATTTCTATTGTACTATGATTTCTTTGATTAAATTAATGCGCACATGTTTTTTTTTAGCTAAAATAATATGTTCCGTGATATAAACATATTCCTGTAGAGCTTTCTTTCTTTCTTTCTTTCTTTCTTTCTTTCTTTCTTTCTTTCTTTCTTTCTTTCTTTCTTTCTTTCTTTCTCATAGCTACAGGCTATTAAACCTATCAATTGCACTTGGATATTGTTCAATAAGATAGTAATTTCATAATGAAAGAAATATAAGCTATTAATTTAAAGGTGACATTAACAAACAGGTTATTAAATAATAATGATACACAATATACAGCAATTTAAAAAAAGCTTATAGACTAAACCATGGGAGCACCCTGATTAAGTATTATACCCTAGAAATGTGTCTAAAGCCCCATACACACTACAGTTTTTTTAAACGATAATAGTCCAAAACACCTGAGAAAGGAGTGTTTTGAGCGATATTGTGTGTACGCTGCAGTGATCGTGTCTGATCGTTGCAAAGTACACAAAATTCTTTGATCGCATCTTTTAGAGAGTTTAATTTAAACGATCAAGCCATTTAGTACTGAAGGCTCAACCGAAAATTGTTTGTAGTGTGTATGCTGGCTTATTGGCAATAAAAATGTTCTATAATGTCATCCATTGTTTAAATAACTGTAGTGTGTATGGAGCTTAAGCAAAGGATAGCTGGGTGTGAGTTTACATTTAGAATAGCCTTTTTTTTTCTTTTTTCTTTTATAAAGGGACGTTTTATACCAGCCAGTTTTTAACTGCCTCTTAAATTGATTGCCCCTGCCTTGTCAAGGAGAAGCAATCTATCATCCCCAGCACAAAGTGAATGATAATTATTTATCTAACCCCAATCCTAATCCTTACCCTAACCCTCACCGTCCTTTACCCTTACCCTCTCCTGACCCTAAGGGCCAGATTTACTAACCTGCAGGAAAGGAAAAGTGGAGATTTTGCAACCAATAGCAACCGATCAGATTCTAGCTGACATTTTCTAGTATGTAATAGGAAAATGAATGATAGAATCTGATTTGTTGCTATGGGCAAAATCTCCACTTTTCCTTTCCCGCAGCTTAGTAAATCTGGCCCTAAGACTCCCTTCCCAACAGCCTGACCCTAACACTCCCTTCCTTGCAGCCTGACTCTAAGACTCCCTTTTCCACAGTCTAACCCTAAGAGTATCGTCCCTGCAGCCTAACTCTAAAACTCCCCTCCCCGCAGCCTATTCCTAACCCTCTGACCCTCTGCTCCCTGCAGCCTAACCCTAAAACTCCCCATAGACTCCCCTTGTACACTTACCTGACTGGTCTGGTGCGGCCGGGGCTGCGGCAATGCAATGGGTCAGCAGTGGCAGTTTTGGAAATAATGAATGGGTAAGTATCTCAAAATATAAATTCAACATAATTAACCATTAATTTGTAAAATTTGCTAATTACTAATATTTTCGATAATAGTGTCAGCCGACAATGAGCTTTTGTCTGTCTGTATTTGGAAAATAGACAACTATGCAAATAATAGTATCCAAGCTGTCTATGTGAACATACTTACCAGCCTACGATTAATAGCATAACTATGGACGAAGGGGCTTGCCAGACATACAACACCTATAATTACACTTCGGAGGCAGAGTGAGGCAATTAAATCGTACAGTATGGGTGTGCTTAGGTGCGTAAGTACATGCAGCCATTACAGCCGACAGCAGTTACACTTGGAAAAGTTAAAGTAGAGTTTGGGAAGCTTAAAACGGCAAAAATACGTACAACCAAGGGGAGTGCATAGTAATAATGAAAGCGTAAATATGCTACGCGTTGAAACGTAAAGGGAACGTAGGTCTGGATCCGGCGCTATGTCCTTCTACTCACTCATCTGTCTTTCTCCAACTGTCCAACTCAACTGCAATTAATTTCTGTGAGAAGGAACCCATAAATCTATGGTGTAGGAGCTATATCGGATAAGTCGCATCCTATGGAAACTAGGGAAACCTAACACAGGGATCCTGTGACAGTCAATGATCAGCAGTGGGGTATACGTATTGTAAAGTAAAATACATCCTGATACATCTAGTGACCAGCAGCGCCCTGTTACAGATGTGTATAGGCCAGTGATTCCCAAACTGTGCACCGCGGCTCCCAGGGGTGCCGCGACGCTCTCACTGGGGTGCCTCGGAATGTTTCTATTTCCTCTTGTATTCTATTGTATTTTTGTCTTAGGGGTGCCTTGAAAAAAAATATGGAGACCCTAAGGGTGCCTCGAACTGAGAAAGTTTGGGAACCACTGGTATAGGCAGAAGGTGCAAGGTGTAATTGTAGCATGTTTCAAATGTCTTACAATCATAATAAACCTCCCAAACGTTTAGTACATTCTTTTTTTTTAATAATGCCTGAGTATTATGTGCAGCAATACACTGCTATTCAGGCTAAATCACTAATATATGGTGATAAAAATGTTAAAAAATTTAATTGATGCTTAATTTAATATTTAAACATTTTCATGTGTTCATCTTTCTGTGTTTGCTCCTGCACTGCACAAGCATAGTGGTGTCCTGCTGCTTTTCCACCTAAACAAACAGCTCTGATACAGGTCTGAGAAACTGTTGATTCTCTACCATCTGTTGCTAAGTATAAGGTGTTAGACAGTTCCAGGTTGCCATTACTGTGAAAAGGTAATTTGCATAAACGCACAGCCTCAAGCGGGAGATCTGCTCTCCAAGATACCAGGTTACTCACCTCTCCGGAGATGTCAGCGGCGAGTCTGCGGCGGGTCCTGCGAAAATGAACGGGTGAGTATGCCGATTGGCACACTCACCCATTCATGAAAAAAAATTCTAAAAAGGCGGCCTATTTGAAATAGAGACATCCGAAAAGGAACTTTTAACTATCTCTATTTCTCAAAGCAGCCCATCGCAGCAGGTACTGTAACCATATTCTAGCACCCTCTGCCATGAAGTAATTCTTACCATTTTCCAATCCAGCCTTTAACAACATCAACAACCAGTCTTAAGGAGGAGTTAATGGTCTTAACCAATATTTGTGAACCAGTGGCATCACTAGGGTAGGTGTCACCCAGAGTAATAATCCCAAAACGCGTTACCTGGACCAGCATCTACTACATCTTCCACTCTACCAGCGGGCCTTAGTGATGATCGTACGGTAAAGACTACTCACTCTTCCCGGGACTTCCATCTTGTGCATCTAAATGTGCATTGTTTACTATGTTTTATATGTATTTATATGTATTTTTATAGATTGATCTGTTCACATACACAGAAGTTTCCTTTTATATTCAGGGTATACCAGCGATTTTTCCTACACCCTCTCCCAATATGTAAAATAAAATTGCGTTATAGCCTCCTAGGGTGAACCCCCTCCTCTCCGCTGGCACATATACAGGTCATTTGCCAGTCTGCTCATGTCCAGAACAGCACCTGAAATGCGCATGTGCCTGCAGCTGATTATAAACAATCAGTTACTATTGCTGGATACTTGTTTATAAACAGCGCTTTGCGTTGCCTGCCAGCTTAATTCCACGACTGGCTGCTCAGTATATTAGTAGTGCACAGCGGCTCTGTATAAAACTTTCTGTGACAAAGTAGTGGTAGGGGGTGGCTAGAGCCGCTATCCGTCATTCTGGCGATCAGGTGTTTTGTGAAAGATAATGGGGTAGATCCAGAACTAAGTACGCTAGCAGAAGACGGAAAAACGCTATTTTGCATGTACTGCGCATGCGTGCAGCAGATGTTACGACATGTAACTCTGAACGTACATACCAGACTACTAGCAACAGCGTAACTGCGAACGAAGTGGCATGCCAGTCATAAGCTTCGGAGGCGGGGTGAGGCATTTAAATCATACAGTATGGGCGTGCTTAGGCGCGTAAGTACCTGCTGCCATTACGGCCGACAGGAGTTACGCTTGGAAAAGTTAAGGTGGGGTTTGGAAAGCGTAACACGGCTAAACTACGTACGTCCAAGGGGAGTGCATAGTAAATACGCTAGTGTAAATACGCTACGCTAGGATACGTAATGGAAACTTAGCTCTGGATCTGGCCCAAATTCTGCTACATATGAACTGAAGACACAGCGCTTAAATTACCATAAATTACCTTATCTTACTTTCACCTAATTAAGCTTGGCTCTGCTTTCAACTACAGAATCAATTGACATAAAAAATATAATGACTTCAGCAGAAATATAACCCTACTGTCTTTTATTATATTTTATACATGCAGTTTAGGGGCCAATGTAATGTGTTAAACTAATATGTTTTCATTTTATTTAGTACAATCAGTGAGCAGTGCTAGGATATTGGTGAACCAGTGACAATGGGCCTGATCCAGACCTACGCCCGTGAGCGTTGCGTATGATAGCCCGGGCGTATAAACTTTCACGCCCATGACACTCCCATTGATTGTACCTACTTACGGCGGCTGAACCCTACCCTAACTTTTTC
>WWET01001472.1:193952-205174 GCA_011038615.1 Limnodynastes dumerilii
TTTCTCCCCATTTTATGCTCCCGACCGGCGTACGATCGCTTGCGGTCGTAGGTCTGGATCAGGCCCAATAGGTGTAGACAGTCACATGACCCATTTCCAGCAGTTTTAGATGAGCACATGGCTACCCTTTACAGTAGAAAGCACTCTTCACATATATATTTGTTTTAAACTTTAATACAGAGACAACAGTTGCAGTCAAGATAAGTACAGAGTAGCATGACCACAGCCAATGGATTATGGAATAGCTTCTGTTGTTGATAGAATTTTCCAGATTTAAAATGGCAGCACTAATGCAATAAATATTTAATATAGTTGACTATGATGATAACTAAGATATTTGTTAAATAAACATAAACAATTCAACACTATTGCACTTTTACAGAGCACAGTATGAAGTAACACTACCACTGTAAAGTATATCAGATGTATGTTTTCAAGATGTTACATTTATGACAATCGGGCCAAGTAGTTAAGGTGAAAAATGTGTAAAAAAAACAACAGCTGTGAAAACATTCATTGGGCAATGCTACAGTGTTTTACACAGTAATGAGTGGACAGTAACGGGAGTTACTAATAATAATAATATCAGATACTCTCATACATGAGCATTTGTAAAAAATGTCCTCCTCCTTCCTACCAGAAGTTTATCTTTAGATAAGGTTCACAATATTTTATGTTAGGATGTATCATAACAATAAATATTTTCAACACTGAAATGCACAGCGCTCGTGAGTCCTCAATGGCAGAAATGAAGTTATGACAGAGCGATTCTCTATTCTGTACTTACAAGGGTAGTTCACTCCCTTGGCACGTATGAAACTTCCATACCCTGAAACCTACCTTAATTTTAAGGCACCCGCTCCACCTATAATAGGACTGGTGCATAATGTGCGTAGGGCTGTAACTAGGGGTGGACGATAGGGGTGGTCACACAAGGTGCAAAGTCGAAGTGGGGTGGCAGTAACTTCATTTTTAAGGTGAAACTGGTTATCTAAGAGCTTAATCAACCCTTTCTGTACAATTTAAAAACCTCCCCCTACCCACCATGTATTTACGCTCTTCAGAAAGATTTACAGTGGGTAATCCAAAATAGTTCCTAGTGTGTTCCAATGTGTAACTGCCATGTGCACACATGCAAACAACACTCACACCGAGTACTTCCGCATGCGGAATGTGTAAATCAGCTGCTTTGCATAAAACCAGATGTGGTCACATAGGTCTTGACATAATGCACGTCACTTCTTCCAAGGAATTGTTTTTAACTCTCATTGCCTGTCAGCTGACTCATTAATATGCTTATCTCCATAAAACAAGAAGCTATATCTCAGATGCTTTGCTCATACAGACCTTTGTCCTTTTTCAAAGGTGGTCCTAGGCTCAGAGATAAAGGTGGCCCTAGGCCCTGAACATAAATGGAGGCCCCCAGCTACTGTCGTTGCCACAGTCACAGTCAGTGCTGTTGCTGTAAAGTCGCTCTCTATATATTTCAAGCATATGTTAGCTTTAATTTCTAATCCTAACACTCATTCTCTGTAGGTGTAGGTACTCTATAGTGCCGCCACCTTTTCTGCAGCGCAGCATGCTGATTACCTGTTGCAAAACTTCTTTTTGTTTTGAAACTACAGTGAGCAGAGATACATAGATAAGTTGGGAGAGGGGGCTAGAGGGAGCAGTGGGAAGGAGAGCTACACAGAATCGAAAAATGGACCTTGGAAAAGGGGGCTAGAGAGCAGCAGGGGAAAGACTACAGAGAAAAGGGAAGTGGGAGCATGAGGGAACAGATAGTAAAAGCAGACTAAAGAGGACAAGGTAAGAGAGAACAACTAGTAAAAGAGCTCTAGTGAGGAGTGTGGGTCGGTGGTCTAAACAGCTCTTTTCAGAAAGGGCTGTTTTCTACCAGCAAACTTTCTCTAACTGGCTCTAAAATCGATTGCTTTTGCCTCGCTTAGAAGAAGCTTTCATTCATCCTCAGGATGAAATGGCAGTGGCGAATGATAAGTATTTCTCTATCCCTAACCTTTATACTAATCCTTATCCTAATCCACCCCTTCCATTACCCTAACCATAACCCTCTCCTCCCTGCAACCTAAACCAAACCCTCTCCTTCCTGCAGCCTGACCCTAAGGCTCCCTTCCCCCAGAGCCCTAAGACTCCCTTCCGCGCAGCCTGGCCCTAAGACTTCCTTCCCCACAGCCTAAACCTAAACCCTCCGGTGTGGTGGTGGGTCTGCGGTAGGCGGCAGGTCTGCATCGGGTGTTGGGGTTCAATAATAATGAATGGGTTAATATGCCAAAAAATAAATTCAGCATACTTACCAATTCATAATAAAATCTTTAAATTAATGCTATTTTCGAAATACAGACAGACGAAAATGAGCTTTCGGCTGTCTGTCTTTCGAAAATAGCAGTTTTTTAACAGAGAACGCATGCCCTTGTGCCCTTAGTGAAATGGGACTGAAGAGATCAGTAAGGAGAGGGAGCTATAGATAATAAGTATGGCAAGGGAGCTAGAAAACACATTTGTACAAAGGTGGCTAGAAAGAAAAGAGAGAGAACAATGAACAGAGGGGGCTAAGAAATCAGTAAGCAGAGAGGGTATGACATACAGAAAAAGTAGGCTGAAATAAACAGAAGAAACAGGGGGCTACAGAGACCAGTTAGATGAGGGCACTTTATAGAGGCTATAAAGCACAGGTTGGGGGATCACCTAATTAGGCAGTGAATCTGAGAAAAAAACAAAATTAAACCTGACAATTGGAAGAACAGTTAGACAGGAATTTAGGCTTTTTGGGAGGATTTGGTGCAGGGCATTTTAGGTTTTGATAACCAATTATTTTATACCTCAAAATTTATTATTAAAATTAAATTGTAGATCTATACATTTTAGAGTAAAAATGTGAATAACTGAAAATTTCAGGTCTAATATATTAATGTGTATTAAGTACCTGCAATTATTTTACCTAGGGCATTGAGTTTGTCCTGTCTAATACTTTTCTATTTACTTAGATGAATGTTGACTATTAAATGTGAGTATAAAAAACATGTTATCTATAAATGTAGTATCTCTATTACCTTGAAAACATGTGTTACTCCAACACTGCCATCTACTGTATTGTCATTGTATAATCAGGTTTTTTTTGTAAATATTTTGCTGCACTGATATCTTCTTCCTTTTGAGTATAAAGCAGAAACAAATTGCTACATGTATATTTGACATTAGATAGGTAACAGCCCTATGCATAAGGAAATTCTTTACAATATTTAATAATATTAATTGCAAGAGATATTTAGGACTAATATTACTGTGAAAATTGTTTGCATTAAAGTAGTTCCTTTATGTTTTGCTTAGGTAACAGCAGTGCGATAATTATTAAAATAAATATGTTTAAACATATAAACAAATAACCATATTTCTGGATCTATTTTTTATTTTTAAAATAATTAAAAATAATACAATGAATAAATATATTTGAATATATATCTAAAGCTGTGTTTTTATTATATTAACTTGTCATCGACTGGACTGGACTGGAAGGCAATTCTATACATTACAATAAAATTATAGAGAAATCTTTAGGAATTTAATTTTGTGTACATTTGTTTTATATATATAATATTTATTTATATTATATATACATTTAACAAAATATCTGTAACATTGATTACAAGTTGATTAGTTACTTGTCTCACTACTCACAAAATAATATTTTTACACATACAGTAGGTTAAACATATGCTACTAATGAAATAAACTGATTTATTTTTCAATCTTTTCTAATAGTCATGTAATTTGTTTTTGTGTGGTGTAGAGAGACCCAATTATTATAGAATTTGACATAAGAAAACTGTAAACTTTTTGACAAAAATAGAATGAAACTGTTTGTTAAAATTATTATTTACATTATTATATTGTGACTTGTTAAAAATATTATTACACTAAATATTACTTTCATAGCGTATTAGTCTTTAATTAATGTTATTCTTATTATACAATCATTTTATATTTACCTAAAATACTCAAAATATAATACAAAGTAAAAGTATTTATTTTGTCTTCACATATAAAATGTAATTTTTGTATTATGTTGTGTTCTTATGTGTATTATCTTGCTTATTTATGTATCTATTTAAATATAATTTAGTACATTATGTGTACAATATAATAAACAGGAAAATATTTCAAACTAATGATTTTCTTTCAACTTTACTGTTTCATATTTTAATAATAAACAAAGATGTGATTTCAAAATTTAGTGGAAAATTGATACTTTGGTTTACATTTCACATGCTCTCTCCCTATAGTAATACTTTTTTTTAAGGGAAACAATATTGATACATCCAATTCATTTGCAGGTGCAGTTCCAAGGTTAAAAAAATTGTTTCAGAGAGTTTATGACTGAGTGGCATTTAAACCTTTCTTTCATTTCTAAAACAAGACATATACCATCTGATGATATCTAAGGCAACTTCTAATAACAGCTAAGTCATCAACAGTATTGATTAGCATTTTATAACATGCATTTATTTCTTTATATGATATTGCTGTAACATAAAATTATTTTATTGTGTATTTCCTGAGTTTTAGCAACATTATAACAAATTGCAAATTGTCATGTAATATTGGGGCTGATTCAGAGTTTGAGAATAAGGGCAAAACAGGTACAAGTATACAGCTTGGCTAAACCATTATGCTGGAGCTAATTCATTTTAAGTCTTTTGCATGCAGGAAAAATACTTTACTTTTACATATAGAACTCAAATACTGCATAGTTTTATGTAAATCTTAAATAGAGTTGAGCTAAGAAACTTTACCTCTCAATTCTAATTCTGGTTTCACAATATAAATTTGCCTCCCCTTGCAGAACAATATAACTTGCGCTTAAAAAAGGTGTAAGTGCAACTCTGAATCAACCCTATTTACTTTAAGTATGTGTGAAACATACAGATGTACAGTATAATTGATACTTTACTATAGGAACTATAACAGTCAAAAACTGTTTTTAATAGTTCCCTAATAATATGTTTATTGATTGTATTGATTGAATCTAATAATAATTACAGTAAAAAAGTAATTTACCCCCAACATATTTTCACTTTGTGTTACTATATATTCCCATGAAATAGATTAAAGTAGTATTTTGGCACAGACCCTAAAGTATTCAGAACCATGTCAAATAAAAATAAATATCCTAAAATCTTTTCACAAATTACTACAAATGAAAAACAGAAATGATTAAATGTAAAACGTATTTAAACGTCTTGAATTTAGAATCTCAAATTTGCACAGATGAAACACATTACTGGAAAAGTCACACAATGTGATCATTAACCCACTCCTCTTAAAGAACCACACAGATCACGGAGACCTGAACCAGGTCTAAGGCAGCGAATGCGCAAATCCCCTGCCTGTACTACATACGTCCTATCCAGAGCTGCGACTGGATAGAACATGTAAACAGACGTGTAAAGGCAAAGACTTCTGTCGCCTATTTGCATGTTTCAGATATGTTTTTTTTTTTCAAATTTATAACCAAATGAAATACATAAAAAAAATACTACACTGTTACATAAGGCTTGAGTAGAATAAAATAATAAAAAACTTAAAAATCCTGTATTTTATTAAAAAAATTATAAAATAAATTTTTAAATTTTAGAAACGCGTAGTGATATGTTTATACTAAAAAGAGGGCCATTTATTGCATAAAAATACACTCCATTTTACCCTTACACAAGCTCTGAGCTGGTGTAAAATGTAGGTGTGTACACATGGAGTCTAGCAAGATACTTGTACTCGCAGCAGCACTACACCATCCCGTTTCATTTGGAATCACTCAGACACAGACACTCAGAGCACACAGATGCAAACACAGATGTATGGGCAGCAGTGCAGCCATATTGTGCTCGCTCCCATTCTGCACATGCACAAAGAGGTTTCCCACAGCGCTTCCACTTAATAAGATAGATGCAGCTCTGGATAAGTTCCCTGTGGTCAAATCTGGGAGATTACAAAATAATTCATTCTGGGCACATTTAGGCAAACTTTTGCAGAAACGAAGAAGTGTAAAACTTTAGTCACATTGGGGTAGATCCTGAACTACGTACAACAGCGAATTTTGTCTCTTTGTACGTTCTGCACATGCACGCAGCAGATGTTACGCCACGTAACTCTGAACGTACTTACGTATGTGAAGCCTTTACGTACAGTAGTTGCTCATTGAAAGTTAACGTAGGGGTTGGCAAGCGTAAAATGGCAAAAGTACGTACGGCCGAGGAGAGTGCCTAGGGGAGTGCATCTTAAATATGTTTACGTAAATACGCTACGTGTTGAAACGTAATGCAAACGTAGGTCGGGATAATGGCCATTGTCTACTTTAGGTTATTGATCTAAACATCGTTTCTGAAAAATGAAGAACACTTTAAGAAAGTTACTGTAAGGCCTATTATGGAATTAAACTGTCTCTGCAATATAAGATAATATCTGTTCAACAAATTTCTGAGCATGGAAAACAGCCTGATTGAGGACTTATTTTCTTGGTTGAGATATATCTGAATGAGTTGTGATCGAACAACAAAACAATGTCTTCTGTACAGCAGAAAAGCAATGCTGGCTCTATTGACATAAAACCATTGTCACATAAAGTATGTTGCAATTATGAGTCTGGTTATAGAAGCAAGAACTTGGCTTATTGCTGGCAAAACAACACAGGTTAAAAAAATCTTAAACAACAAAAACTTTAAGCTTTCAGTAGTACAATGGTCCAAAAACACTGCAAAAGCAATAAAAAAATAAATAAAACATCACTGATTCTATACATAAAAATTTCCTGGCAAGACTTAAGATTGTTCTCAGATATATAACAAAATTTTTTATGATTCTATCATGTGGTTTACAACTTTTTATAATATGTAACACTAGAGATTAAACTTAATATTGACTAAGGGACAGCGCTTACAGATGAATAGTTATTACTTTATGCTTATAGCTAATGTTGGAAACCTGAAACTCAGTTTAAAGCTCTAAAAATTCAGAAGTAACAATATGGAAAGGATATTATCATTATATATAGCTTAAAACCTTCTTTTTAATGCTTTTTCTAGAGATAGTAATCGTGTCCATTTAATATGATTGAAATTTTATGTTTTATATTATGTACCGTACTTCTATTGCTCTTTGTGCCACATTTGCTAACTCTCCTATTGCTACCTCTCTCAAACTGGACGTTTAGTATTTTACTACATGTTGGTAACCCTGCCCTGTATCATAATCAAATCATTATTAATCATTGTAAAAGTAATTAAAGAAGATTTTATTAGAAATATAAACATTTACATATTTGCAAGAAGTATGGACCTGATTCAGAGATTGAAAATAAGAGAGGAAAGTTACTCCTGGGATAAACCATGTTGATTGCAGGGGGAGTCAAGTTAATTGTATTCTTTAATACAGGGAAATATCTTTGAATTTCTTATTGCACACAGATACTGACCAGCTTTACTTTTACAATGTTATTTAGACCTGGCTTGGCTAGAAAACGCCATCTCTCAACTCTAATACTATTTGCAACAGATTAAAATATGACTCCCCTGCAATCAACATGGTTTAGCTCAGGAGTAACGTTCCTCTCTTCGGGCCAGATTCACAACTCCGTAATTGTGCAACAAACGTCCTTAATTTACCGATAGTAGCTAATATGCATGGGTAGTAACTATTTTACGCCATCTACGTATCGTTTTGTTACGTAGATTGCGTATGTGTGGTCTTTAAAGGCTGCGCATACGCGATCTACGTAACAAAATGATGTGTAAATTGCGTAAAATAGTTACTACGCATGTGTAGTAGCTACTTTCAGTAAATTAAGGACTTATGTCGCACAATTACGGAGGTGTGACTCCGGTCCTTAATTTTAAGCTCCTTCTTAAGTCTGAATCAAGCCCTATATCTTTCAAATAAGAATGTCATATTTCCTAAGTAAAACTACACTTGTATGGCATTATACATTATATATGACCAGGGAACACTAAAATCCCCATTTTTGTCATATTTGCCCTGTACCAGTTTAGCTGTTCCTTGATAGAAACATAAAGTTTCTTTCTATTGACTGCATGCCACTAACACTGCAACTATTAGAGCCAGGTACAGGGGAAACAGGTGTAATCAACTGACATTTCTTCCAGACAGGGAAGACCTATCAAATGGCTCGTTGGAAGGCAAGTATGTGAGTTATAAGAGAATAACATTCATTTCAGCTAGTGTTAAGCTTCCACTGGTTACTTTGCTCTATTCCAATGTTCCCCAACATTGGTCCTCAAGTACCCCTATCTTTTCATGTTTCCAGGTCTTCTAGCTGGTGCACAGGAATGATTGTTACTGACAGTTACATTTTAAAAGTTCCTAAATCACAACGTAATAATGTGGATATAGTATTGACATCTAAATGATAAAAGTGTAAACTAACATATTTCCAAATTCATAATATTTTATACTCTAGTCTAACATATGTATAATTGTTTAAAAAAGAGGAACTTTTTAAAAATAAAATTGAGATTTTAACACATTACCAAAAAAAATGACTTTAGAAAGAAACAAATGATATCATACTGGTAGATGATATATCTGCAAATATATGGAGACAGATACTTGGCAAGCTGTTCTTGTTTACCATTAATCTAATCACTGTTTATAAAAGTACAACGTACCTGAATGTTACCCTTAAATCTGTGCTTCTCTTCAGTTACATTCTTATGTTTTGGTCGGCTCATAGATTCAGTTTATTTGATGACCAAAAGATTATGGCGGTAATCGTGGAAGAATGATGTAAAAAGGTATTATATATCAAATATGTCCAGTCATTCTGGAATATAAAGCATTAATAGGAATTTTACAAATATGAGCTTTTTGTTGGAAATAGAGCCAATTCTGAGATCTTTTGAGTGTAGAAAAGTCATTCAGTACTTTGTTTATTTTCTCTATATTAATAATAAAATTAAATTACACTTAACTGAAAACCACAAAATTATCAGGATTGGTGCACTCCATTAAAAGCGATCCTTCTGTGACATGTATTGGTAGATTTGCACTACATTCAATAATGCTATTTGTTTATTAAAGGTTTAATGATCTGAGGCTTCATCTGCTCGCTGTAGAGTATGAGATCATTAAGAATTTTTCCTCTGAAGAGAAATTGTGTAAATACCAGCAATGGGGCTAATCCAGAGTCTGAGTAAGGGCAAAACAGGTGCAAAAGTAGACTGGAACAAAACCAGGCTGAACTGCAACGGAAGGCACATATAATGTGTAAAAATAGAATAAGAGTCTTACAAGTCTCTTAGGTCAACTATTTTACAGATTAAGGGCTAGATTTACTAAGCCGCAGAAAAGGAAAAGTGGTGATTTTGCTAATAGCAACCAATGAGCTGCTAGCTCTTTCTTTCCTATTACATACTAGAGAATGTTAGGTATGTCAGGTTGCCTATAGCAATCTGACTGGTTGCTATAGGCAACATCTCCACTTTTCCATTAACACAGTTTATAAATCTAGCCCTAAATATAAAACTACACGCAATGTGAATTCTATGTGCAAATGCAAAAGATTTTCTCTGTTTTCTAAATAATAAACATTCCTTTGCACTCCTCACATTGGTTTTTGCTCATGTTTAAACTTGTCCTGATTCTCAAACTTACTACTGAGCCTTAGTAGTTGTAAAATAAATATATAAATATAATTTCAGCATTTTTGATGCTGTGAATACCGTGCGGTGCCTTATAAATAATAATAATAATAATAATAATAATAATAATAATAATGCCCATATGTAAAACACCCTGATTTTACACTGCCACTTGTTGATGGTCTACCTGCAAAAGTAACTAGTCTTAAGAGTTGTATTTGCAATTTAGTGCATCTGACTATTCTATGTAAATAAAGACCCCTCTTTCCAATAAATACAGTAAAAATTTTTTAGAAAATACATGAATTTGTATGCTGGTTACGAGGTCTATATATAACCTGGCACAGCATGGGAACATTCCATCCACACTGTCCCAGGTTATTAATAGACCAGCATTTTTCTCATTGTGTGCCAGATGAACCTCTCCTCCCACCCACCGCCCTATTTTCAAACCCATTACCCTCCAATTATTATAAAGATAGCACTAGTCAAACTGCCGGGGATCCCTCCAGCTGCTATGTTTCACTTAATGCTTTATAAGGCGAAGTCAGGTGCCCGACTGACAGTTCTTATAAAAGCCTAGGGCAGGTTTAAAGAGCATCATGGCCAATCAAAAAATATTTGGGTAATTCTCCAATCATAAAGCAGGATCAGGTACCATGGGTGAAGAGGTTATTTCTCAATAGATATACATGTCATGGATTCATATAATCATATTTATCACAAGAAAATATACTTAAAACGTAATTTTATAAGAGAGATCTAACCAGGATAAAACATATAGACAAAATATACATAAAAATTTTTCAAAATGGTATGCAGTGTATGAATGGAGGGTCAGAAATGAATATAGGATGGAGAATTGGTAACAGATGGAATGGCAAAGATGACCCAGTGAGATAAAAACCCTTGTAGGTTTAAAATAATTACAAATAATATTACATAAAACAATAGTGGTAAAAATGAGATCTATAACCAATCTATTACAAATAATATGTTGGTGGAAAATATAAATGAATAAACAGCGTGGAGACTGCATCCCCTTCAGAAGAAGACCGTTGTATTGGCAAGTTTTTTTAATGATTTATTTCATTTCATTTCATTGGGGCAGCCCAATTCTATTTATTGTATAAGTGCACTACGGGCAGCAGCAGATCCTGAGTGTCAGCGCATGCTGGCACGTGTAGTACTACAAACACCAGCATGTCATGACAGCCATGTGTATGCTGGTGCCTGTGGTACTACAAGCACCAGCATGCCCAAGCTATTAATGGCAGCCTGGGCTTGTTGTCACCTGTAGTTTACTCATGAAAATTAATGTATTTTCTGTATTTTAGCTGTTTTTATCTATATAAAAAAAAAAATCTAAAACCAAAACATTTCAGGGTGGTTTTACCAAAACCAAAATCAAAACACGGGGGGGTTGTTGCTCATCTCTAATATAAATATCATAGAACTACCCTTATTATGCATTGAAAATTTGAAATCTTTCTAATAAACTAGTAAACTACTCTACTAATCTCCTTTCTGAAGAAGTCCTGTCAGCTCTAAGGG
>WWET01001472.1:206941-224929 GCA_011038615.1 Limnodynastes dumerilii
AAAATAAAAAATGCACCCTCCTCGGCAAATTTATTGCATGTCTTGTTTGCTTTCTTTACTTGCCAATTTAATCCCACCATTGGGGAAATAAAGGATTTGAACCATATATATTTTCCATAAGTTCTATGCTTGAATTCAGATATCACAATATTCAATATTCAATAAATAATGATTTATTTATTTAAATATAGCACAGAGTGGTAGCACATTGCATAGGTTTATGAAAGGTCAAAGTAGTAGACAATATTAAGACGTATCACAAATTGTTATTATTTGAAATACTCAAATAAAAAGTGTTTATATATTAAAAAAAAGAAGTATCACAAAGAAAATATATCATGCACTGACTATATAGATACGTTAAATTTTATTTTATTTTTTCAGCTAAGATTTCATTTTCATATCTGGTTTGGGGAAGTTCCTCTTAAACATAGTTTTATATGAATAATTGAAAGGAAACCCAGTAAAATACTTCAACTCACTGCACCCCCAAATGGTCTTTGATAAAGCATACTGTAAATTACACAGACTTTACTTTCTTAGCCGTGTTTATAACTATAATTGTAGACAATAGAAAATTGATTTTTTAAACCATTAAAAGATACAGGGATCTATTTATACACATCATATAAATCTGGAGAGTGATAGGGATCCGGGGTCGCTTATCATCGCAGCGAGCCTGGACACTTCCCTCCCCAGATTTATATAAACTTACCATCATTGCACAGGCTCCCAATGTCCTGCGAGTGAAGCTGCTGTATCGTCAGCGCTTCATTCGTATAGGAAGCTCCGACGATACTGTTAAAATCCTGCACATGCGCTGTACGCTCTCGGCGCATGCGCAGGAGTGGCATAAGGAATCAAGCCGATTCCTTAATGCTTTTTTTTTTATTCTTTGCGATCTCCCTGAACCACCAATGTTTCCCCCCCTTTGATCCACTGAAGCACCAATGAAAAGAGTTTTTAAATATAAGAAACATAATTTCGTAGTGATAGTGGCAGTTTTCTGTTGAAAACTGCCACTATCAATACAAAATGATATCTATAAATAGAGCCCAAAATGTGTCATTACAATCAATTGAAAATATTTACGGCTCTATTGATATTGGCTATTTTATTTTGGATAAAAAAAATAATAAGTTGTTGCTAAGGACTCCTAGATTACATCGCATCCTACTTTACATCTTATTCACACAATTGGCTACATTTACTAAACTGTGGGGGGAAAAAACTGGAGATGTTGTCCAATCACATTCCAGCTCTCACTTTCCTTTTACATACTAGTGAATGTAATCTAGAATCTGATTGGTTACTATGGGCAACATCCCCACTTTTCTGCAGTTTAGTAAATGTAGCCCAATGAGTATTCATATGCTTATATTATTAAGAGAAAGGAAGAGTTATATTTCATCAAACTCTAAACAAAATGATCTAAAGATATAAAGATGCAGGAAAGCTAATGTATTCCAGGCAACCACACATAAGACTCATCCAGATGTGGATCTGGACTACATTTGGTCCAATGAACAACTACACATAAGACCAAATTGGATGTAGACCTGAAAGTATATACAGAGACAATTATGTTAAAAGCGCATTTATTGGTAAAATGTCCCCTTTAAATCAAGCTTCACACTGTGTGACATTTGTGTTAGTGTCTATTGTTATAGGCAGCTTTAAATGGTATATTTCAGCTTGGCCAGCACATCAGTCATTTTTCATATCCATAAAACCAAAAATATGCTTGTAGTCATTTTTTTTTCTTGCCAGGCAAGGTAATCTTTCAAATGTTTATTCAAAAGTGGAATGAGTCATGTAAACTGCTCAATCCAAGATATTTAATATTTATTTATTGTGCTGTTACATGTGGCTTCAGACTTCTTGGTACAATGAGATCCTGCTGCCTGACCGAGAGTTCTGTTTTTTTTCTAGACACCTTTGGCATATGAATTTCCAGTAAAGCACTATCCTTACCTCAGACAGCCTGATTACATGACCTGTGTTTATACTTGATCTTCTTTAAACCATCGGCCCAGTGCAACTCCCCAAAAATATTTTGTAGGCAACATATCATAAGTCGAAGCTGTTAAAACAAATATCTAATATCATTTAAACAAACATTTATTCACTTGGTTTCTTTAAAATGTATAATTTAGCAGGCATCCTAAAAAAAGAAATTTATGACAAGTGTTTCTGCAAGTCAGAAGTAAAATCAGCACAGATGCGGACTGTCTAATATTCTGCCAATGGTCATCAGAATGACATCACAGGAAATGAAATGTAAAGAGTCAAAGCCTCTTCCAGTATTTGTTTATAGTGGTAGTAAACACTTTGTAGTAAAGTTCTGATTGCACTACTATCTGTAAGTCATTCGCAACAATGTGTTCTCTCTGCAGTCAAACTAGATATTGGACAGTTACATCTACAGATTGCAGGATTTTATGTTGCTTTATGCTATTTGAATGAGTACACTTTACTGCTCAATAACATATATAATGGTGTATTTTGCTAAATGCCTTTAATGATCAATTATTATAGCTCACTTCGATTATTCTTCTGACTTTACTAGACACATTCTGGCAAGAGGAATGTTGTGGGCCTGATTCTTGTGTGTTTGACATTAATGAAAATAAAAACAATGCAAATAAAATTGTGTCCATTTTCTCAGCTATACTCTTTAAAAAAAGGCCCACCCAATATCCGCTGCGTGTGTTTTACTAATATCATGATAATCTTTACTGTCACAATTACAAGTTTTTCTACTTAGCATAGGATATAACTGAGACCTTTAAATTACCCATAGTTAATGAGTTGTAATGGGAATTTAGGTTAATTAACTAATAACGTTGAATACATTTTATTTAAAATTTTGATGGGGGCCAGAAAGCAAGTACTGTAGTAACAACATCAATATAGTGATCCGAAATACTGGAAAAATGCCTAAGGCTGCCACCCCTGAACAAACCTTAGTTACCGCTCCTCTAGGCAGTCCTCCACAAAAGTTACTCACTTAAGCACAAACAAAAGTCACTGACTACTTGCTAATGCTCTTATGAAGAAGCAACAAAACCAATAATTTGTAATATACTCTAAACAGGAAAGGGAGGGAGGGCAAATCCAACAAGACAAAGAGGACCTCCCACTTGGGCAGTTCTCTTTTTATAAATATTGCTGGGCCCTCTTCAGTATCATGACATGAGATTGCCAGGCTAAATTGTGCCTCTCAATGTGTGAAGCCTAATGAGAGTTTGGACCCAAGGAAGAAGCCTCCAATGATGTTAGTGCCGGAAAAAAATGGATGAGGCGTTTCTTAAAACTTTGCGCTGAAGATTCATTCTTTTAGAATATGTAAAATGTTGATGTTGATATGCTCTTTAATCAACCTTTATATCATTCAGCACCTGTTTTATTATCCCTTTTTAGAATCCAGTAATAATTTTTTACTGTTTTGAAAGTTTAAAAATAAATTGAGGAATACAATAAAGAACTTTTTTTTTAACTATTAACTAATTAACTCTCCACACTACCAATACCGACTGCCTTGCAAATGAATACTATTCAAAATGCAACTCCTGGGGTATCCTGGAGACTGAAAGCCTGCTCCATCCCCACACACTCCAGCCTTAATTTTATCCTGTGAACTTTAAAACCTTTGCTGACCGGATTTTAACATCTAGAATACACAGTCTTTTATCCTGAGGAGTTTTAATCTTATCTTTTGTTATGTTTATGTATTGTTTTAGAATGGAATTAATATTAAAGCATGTTTTAAGCTTATACTTTGTACTCTCTTCTTATTCTCTCAACATATACCCTTAAAAAAGGTAATTATCCAGGAAAGAGGCCTACATGATATAAATTAGGAGAGACAGAAAAATAGTATCCAGATTGTTAATATCTGAAATCTGAAAGGCTGGATAGAAAATAAAGACTCTTTGGGGGTTTCTCTACACTTATTAGGATACTTAAGGTAGAAGAAGATAGTAAAAAATATTTCAATAGAGCACTTCATTTTGCTCTCTTTCAATTTCCATCCCTAACATTAGTGCTGGAGTTTACAAATTCACAGCATTTAGGTAAATCTTGTTCCATGGCTATTGAAAATAGGTTCCCCCTAGGAACACAGCAAGATTTCTCTCTGATCGATTAGATTCTTAACATATACTTTACCGTAACACACTGACAGAGGCAGCCATGTTGGAAACAGTGCAAGAAACCACTTGCCTGTACAGAAGACCGGATCCATGTTGACTGCACTGAGTTGTCATAATGTGGGGGGCAAATTCAACAAAATAGACATGAGCAAGATTGCTTACACTGGCCATCAAATAGGGGCAATTGAGCCCAGCTGGGGGCAAAGGAACTGCATACCACTTAAGGGATGTGGTCAACTGTTGGAGGATATGAAAACACACAAGAGGAGAGAATATAAAGATAACTACTGTGCATGATCTGGGACCTACCAGACAATAATAATTATATGTATGCTGTTATATCTATAAAGTCCTTGTAAATATAGTACTGAATTCTTTTTTTAGGTAATCTGGTCACTTAATAGACTTTCAATCCTGGCTGATTCACTCCTGTGTGTGTTGTTGTTTTTGTATTGTTTGTGTTGTTAAATAACTTTCAAAACTTTAATAAAACAGAAACAGAGAAATCATTTTGTTTTGCGCCTCTGCAATTAGAAAGGACTGAGAAACTAGGTCAAATCTCTACGGACCGGATTAGTACTTCCAACAAATGAGTGTTTTCCATGAGGTTGGATGATAAAAATTCTGCACATGTACACGCATCCCTGGGGCCTTTTTGAAAAGTCACTCAATCCAGACATCCCAACTAATGACACTTCAGACAGCTGTGTGGGTTGCATTTATCAGTAGGAGGAGCTTCACGTTACAATTTATAGTATTGGTGTGAATTTGTAGACTAATCCCGATTTTTAAACCTCTACAATGAATCAGAGATTTTATGGTAGGGTCATGGGGTTGGAAGTCAGAGTGAGTAAGTGGCCTGGTTACTTAAGCATTCACACAGATGGGAGGATACAGTGGAGATGTGCCATAATACCTATGTCCTATGACACAGATCATTTTGGTGAGCACACATTGGGGCTGGTCCAAAGTTTGAGAGGACACACATAAACAGGTGTAGATTCACACCTTGGGAAGTTCTTCTATGGAGGATTTAAATTTAAAATATGAAAACAGAATTAGAGTTGAGAAGTTCAAATTTAAATTACAGATTAAACATAAAGATGTGTTGAATTTGAGTCCTATGTGCAAATTTTAAAGTTTTTTTTTTCTCTGCATGCAGGAAACAAATATTATTTTGTAACCCCTCAAGATTTAAATCCAGTGGTATAACTATCATTGGCGCAGGGGATGAGGATACTAGGGGTCCGGAGGAGAGGGAGGCCAATAGCAGTTCCCCCTTCTCTTGCACTCAAAAAACTTTAAGCAAGCTGTCAGTCTGTCAGCATAGTAGAGTGCTCAAGTTCAACGCTTCATATATGTTTATAAATACATCGCTAACCTCTAACAGCTTCACACACACCAGATGGTGTCCCAGTCCCCCATTTCCATGCCATCCAGACAATGTCCCTTCTCCTTATTTTGTGGCCAGCCTCCATCCCTATCTAAATCTTTAGGTTTCCTAAGAAGATGCCTTGTTATTGCTCTTGGTCCCTAATATACTGTATATGTTCTGTGATGGTCTTCAGCCAGAGCAAGCTATCCTAAGAGTTGGAATGAAAGTGATATGATGTGCTTAGGTTGCAGGGTGCAATTAGAAGAAGTACTGATTTATTGGTGAACATTATGCCAGCATGATCTATCTATCTATCTATCTATCTATCTATCTATCTATCTATCTATCTATCTATCTATCCATCTAGAAGTTTTCTATATGTGATTTTCTGTTTGGGGAATGACACTACAAAAGAGACAGAGTTAACTTATACACAGCTAGTTATAGTCAAATGGATTGGAAAGTGATTCAGAAATTTAGTTGAAAAAATCTGAGATCAATAAAAAATTTTCAAAATGTATAGATGAAACAGACCACAGAACAAGATAAGAAAAGAAGGATAGTGACAGAAGATTGGAAGTAGAAAAGGAATTAAGGTTACTGATGAATGGCCAAATATGACAGTGCAATGAAGTAATGAAGCAGTGCAGATCATCAGGAAAGAATGAGTTAGGGATTGGAGATTCATTTTATAAAGGGACACAGTTGATAAAAGTAGCAGCACGGTGGCTCAGGGAATAGCACTTGTGCCTTACAGCGCTAAAGTAATAAGTTTGATTCCCAGACTAGGCCTTATCTGTGTGGAGTTTGTATGTTCTCCTCGTGTCTGTGTGGTTCTCCTCGTGTCTGTGTGGGTTTCCTCTGGGTGCTCCGGTTTCCTCCCACACTCCAAAAACATACCGGTAGGTTAATTGGCTGCTGAATAAATTAACCCTAATGTGTGTGTGTGTATGTATGTGTTAGGGACCATAGTATATAATTCCAATGGGGTAAAGCGTGTCGTAATCTGATAGCGCTATATATAACCTATTAATAAATAAATATAGTAGAATTGAATCTAAAGAATGATATGTAAAAAGAGAGTTTATAACTATTATTCTATACAATGTGCACACAAAGATATGTCTAAAGCTTTATGGCTACTTTAAGACCTACACTAAGCAAAACTAGTGATAGCTGACCGAATTCGCACTTCTCCGGTCGTCGTCCCCCCGCCCTACTCCCCATTTTTAGGTGCCTGTTGGCACTTATGAGCCTCATCTGCATCCTCCCCCTCTGCAGCCTCTGCTTCTTAGGTGTGAATCAGGTGGTCAGGTGTGGACCAGTGTAATTAGAGAGACAGGTATCTTTCACTGCAGGAAGTTGTAGTTTACAGATAATCACAAAAGCAAATGTTGTTTCTGTACCATGTAATTAATATACAGATTTCTAAATAGCTTTAGAAAGGTCTTGACTTGACTGCTTATTACAAAATGTCCTGTTCTATTGATGTCTGCTTTGTAGATTAGGCATTACTAAAGTTCAGTATAACACAATATAATTTCACTCAAGTCATATATTACAGGGATGCACACTCCGAATGGGGCAAAAATGTATCATTTCTGGGGTGCCAATGGCTATTGCTGGCAGTGTTCATTTCCAACAGCAGCGGTGCTGCGACTCCTAGAGTCACAAAGATTTGACCGCCATCAAGTAAGCACTTGCCTCCTAGCCCTACCCTTAACTCTAACACTCCGCTTCTCGCAGCCTAACCTTCCCCTTCAGCCCTAACCCTATCCTTCCCCTTATTAAACCCTCTCTAACTCTAACCCTCCCTTCTGGTGGCCTAAATCTAACCGACCCTTATTTAGGCCTAACCCTAACCTGAGCCTGATGCAGCAGCTGTAGGATGTCACTACTGGGAACAGGTCTATATAGGTAGCAATTTTCTATGTAGCGAGCATTGCAACAATGATTCAATGATTCAAGGTGCCATTCACCATTGTCCAAATAGGGCTGTCTGGTATGCCAACCGCATCCCTATTTTCTGATATACTATGCCAGCTCTGTATTGCAAGATCTGTAAACTGCTGCAAACCCTTTTCTTAGGTAAAGGCATTTCTATCCATGCTTTCTTTTCTTTGAAAAACGTAAATGCAGTAGAAAAAAAAAATATATGTCAACAGCTCTCTCAGTCTGCCTCATATAATAAAACATCATATTATTTCACTTTCAGATCAAACCAGCCTGCAACTTTAAAACACTCGTAACCACAGTGCTCTCTGGGAGTGGAGCTCACAGAAAGCTGTCAAGGATGATGTGTTAACAGAAAATGAGCACAGATCTAGAGCAATGTGGGGAAAACAATTGTTTCTCTTCACAAATTAAAGGAAGATTTTAGCTCTTGGCAATGTAAATTATTATGTAGCTCACAACTGTTCTGCATTAGTCCCCAAATTCTTTTTTTTCTTTACCATCCAGTTTTCTTATGCTCTCAAGTGAACCATCTATAGTCAACGTGGCACGAGTAACAGTGGAACTGGAAAGCATTACAACATGTAGGACATTTTATATCATAGCATAAATACATCATCCAATAAGAAACATTTTTTTCACCTCTGGTTGCTCTATTTTTTGGGAAAATTTATGAGGAATCTACGATTTTACAGAATATCAACATAAGTTTCATTCACTGTTAGTTTTGTTTTTTAGTATGTATTATATTTTGCACATAATCATTACACATATTTATACATTTTAGCACATGCATAGATGTTTTTTTTTTTGTTTAAAAAAAGTCCAATTTAAGTTACTATTGTAAATCACAATTAATATATATGAAATGTTTTGGAGAATAACTCTCCTATCACACGATAAAAAAATAAATCCACACGTTCTTATTTTAGTCCTGCTGCCAGTCAGCACAGCTTTATATAAATTAAATGGCTTGTTGGTGTTAAATGAGGCGTCAAAGACTGCAGTGAAGCACGTTGTGCATATTAATGAATTTATAAAACGGAATATTTGTACATACAGCAATGTTAATGTTAGTTGATTTATTATTTTAATTACCTAATTTATTTTATAATCATTTTTTTTTTTAAAGCAGTAAGGTTTTACTCACCTGCTACTTTCCCTTTTCATGGATCCCAAGAAACTGTGTTTTTGGAGCTGCTCAAAGAATTTGCTTCTTATAATGATCATACCCAGCTTAAGTGACAGTATTTTATCATTTCAACCTAGCAACTCTTGCAGGTGCAATGCTACAGAAACTGAGAAATCCACAGAAAAACTGGTGCAGTGCAGTGCATCACAGGTAAAATCGAGCAGTTTTGTCTGTTTATAACATTATTTCCTAGCGTTAAATGTATTTATTAAAAAAAAAAGAAAAAAAATGTAACAAGAAATTAAAAAATACAATAATAAAGCTATGACCAAAGTTAGCAGCATTGTTTCAATTAATGTTTTCAGTTACAAATTCAGTTTTGTTTATTTAATTAACATATCACAATGCGCCAACTTAATCTACATGTATTATTTATCTTAATTCCCAGTAAAATGGAACTACATTATAAGGAGACAAAGAATAGCAGCACTCAGAGACTCATAAAGAGTGTTACTTCTGACCATTAAGTTTTCCAACATTCTAGTCCACTCTACTAGAACTTTTATCAAGGATACAAAACATGAAAATATACAATAGACTCCATTTATAGCTTGCAACAAATACCTATGGTGCTAATTAAGAAACAGCAGCTGTAGAAGAGATTTTGTTGAACATGATGCCTTCAAATAATTAAAAAATATGTGGTAGGTGTTGATGAAAAATAGGGCAACAAATGGCAATCCTGAATGCACAATATTTAATAATATAAAACTCTCACAACAATAATATGAAATATTTAAGTAAAAACAAAATTATATTGATCTCTCTTTCTATAATAAATATATTATTTTAAGACAAATCTGTAACTAATTCCAAAGAGGTAATAAAGAGGTAATAATGATTCACCGATAAATAAAACATCCAGCATTAGATTTATATTGGGTAAGGGTTCAGAGACTGCAATAATGAATAAGCATGCCCGTAGATGATAAAGAGTGAACATTCATTTCAACAGAGCCCAGATGACTATAGAGACACTCAGAACCCAATCCTGTGGGAGAGAGTAGAAATAAGGAGGATTACCCGATGCCACGGGACATGTAGTAGAAAGTTCAGTCCATTCCAAAAACTCTTTCCAAGACGCTTTTAAATTTACTTAGAATCCCGCTACAACATAGGTGGCCACCTCTCTGATGCTGAGTGTGCAGTCACAGTTCTCTTGGAGCCCATAATATGGTGATGCACTGATATTAGCAATGTCCCCAGTGTTCCATTCAAAAGTAGATAAGCAGATTATATAAAATACAGTGTGTAGACCCACTAGCGTGTTTCATCTGTGCTGCAGACTTTATCAAAGGGATATGGCTGAATCTCAGGTTGCCATGGTATAAGAGAAGCATCCAATCCTGATTCTTAGTTATCTACCAAGTTTATAAGTGTGTCAGAGGTGAAGCCCATACTAAGAATGGCAAATAGCAAGATTAGACAGATCAATCTTTAGAATACATTATATATATATTAAAAAAAAACTCATACCAAACATATATCCACAATTCAATTAGCTAAAATCCACATTATAATTAAAATAACCGAAACAAAGCATATATGAAAAAACATTTGCTTTTTTTGCCGTTTGGTATATTCCTATTTCACATTGTTAACCCCTGTCTCCCAAAAGGGTGATATCCATATATAAATATATTATCATTTCTTTGCAATAAAGCATTATCATTCATCTATTTCTTTTACCTAATTTATTCCATTCATAATTCTTAACACAGAATACTAGTGGATAAGGGCGTAACTATAGGGGATGCAGTGGGTGCAATTGCTGTGTGGCCCGGTGGCTTAGGGAGCCTGTCGGCCCGGCAGTCACCTCACTGCATCTGTACTTACCATTTGTCTAGCTGATGCCGGCTGCTTCTTAAGCAGTGCTGTGGAATCTGTCTCTGCGGCGTGACAACAAAGGATCACAGTGGATGAGCAATCTATGATGAAGAATCTATGTTGCAAACTGTGTAAAGTATCCTTAGAAAAATACATACTATATACATATTCATTACAGGAGGATATATATGTATATATATATATATAGCAGAGACCTAAGTTAGGGGCCCCTTCAAAATTTTGCTATTGGGCCCACTAGTTACGCCCCTACTAGTGGGAAATAGATGTAATCAAGACATATATAATGACAACATAGTTAATCCCCAAATTCTAAACCACTATGCTTTGCCTCATTATTATTATTATTATTATTATTATTATTATTTATTATTTTTTTTAGGACTAAGGAGACTATCTATCTAATTTTAAAGCTCTATCAAGAACAACAGTCAGGAGGTCAATGGGTTAGCCCCTCTTTTGGAAATCATTCAACATTCTATTTGCTTGTACATGAAAGTCCTCTATTTGACTGCAGTTCCTACAGAGTCTAACTAATTGTCCATATGGAATATGACTAATTCATCGCTTGTAGTGACTACTCCTGTAATGCAAATAATTATCCACATCAGTGGGTTTGGAATAATTGGTTGAAATAATCTTATTGGAGGAGGAGAAGAGGGTGATATCCAAATAACTCATAGTGAATTGGTGAAACTGGAAAGGGAATTTAATATTAAAAGAATTATTATTAAGTTCTGAAACAAAAGATTGAGTCAAAACCAAATCACCATCCAAAATATCGAAGTACCAACAACCTGTAAAAACAAAGTGGAATCAAACAAGAAATAATTATGCATCAAAATAAACCAGATACCATCCAATATAAAAGACCCTTCCCTTATTGATAAGACCTGATCTTGATCCATATAATGTTTAACAGTTAAAAGGCCTTCTCTGTGTGGGATGTTAGTATATAGGGCCTGAACGTCCAAGTTTAAAAATGCATAAGATGGGCACCATTCATCATCCTGTATTAGGCTAAAAAGATGCATTGTTTCCCTCAAATACGAGTCCAAAGGGCCGTATCCAGACCTACGGACGCCTTACGGCCGCCTAAGGTCAGTACGGCCATCATAGGAGTGTGGAGTGCACACCCTGTGCACTCCCCGCTGTCGGGCGTAAATCTTACGTGTCCAGATTCCTACCCTAATGTTTACGATCAACTATGCGGCCTTCTCCTGCTTCATCCCCTAATTTGCATGCCTATTTTCGCCTTTACAGAGCGGAGATACGGCATGCATAAAAGAGGAGGGGGGAAACCCCCTTTTCGTAACAGCCACCGGCCGTAACTATAGTTACGACCACTGGCCCTTACGGCGTCGTATAAAGGTTGTGCGCATGTGCACAACCTTCAAAACAGGTGAATTACGGCCAAGCAGGACATAATTCCCCTGGCAGCCGTTGGTCTGGATACAGCCCAAAGAGACTACATATTTCTGCAATTTGGTATCAACATATGCTGATAAATTAGATGTCAGAGACTGTATGCCCAAAATAATCAGGAATGGTGGTTCAGAGATGGACATGCACCTTGGGAAAGTGATAAGAAATAGGAGTCAAAGGATAAGTGAGAATAGAAAATTAAAATCATCTTTGGATCCCCCCCTACTCCAAATCCTCATCCAACAATTTGGCTTCAAGACTGAATTGTTTGGTGGGATATCCATTTAGTTTGATATAGAAAGAATCATCATTTAAGTGCCTCATGGCTTCCCCATGGTAAAATTGGAGTTCATGATGACAACACTACCGCTCTAGTTTGTTGCTCTAGGGACTTAGGTATTATTATTAGGTGAGAGTTATATGTTATATTTAATATTGTGAATTCAGGTTTACCGTTTTTGTTGTTCTATTTTTCATCAACACTAACCACATATTTTATTTAACAGCATCATAGCACTGTGCTACCTTTTTTTTTTACAATTATACTTTACCAGAATAGGCAGAACCTTCTCTGACTGCGTGGTTACTCGATGTTCCAGATCCCGGGATGCCAGGCACCAAACAGGGAAGTGACATCCAAGAGAACTGTCATTGGACCAGATTTGTGCTTAAGTGAATACGTATCCGCACCTACTTATCCAGTCCCCTCCCCCACACCACCCCCATTTTTAGGTGCCTAATGGGTCTTACGAGTGCCATAGGGTAACCTAAACTAACCATGCTTATTTTCTCTCCTTAAGAGACAGAAGACCGCATAAGGAGGGAAAATACGCACAGAGAATCCCCAGCCCTCCCTCCCAGCTTAATCTTCATTCCTTCCCCCCACCCACTTTACTTAATTTCCTACGGAGGCTGCCGTGGCACGCCTTCTCTTACCTAAAAAAACTATGTTTGGTCTTTAAAGCCCACACATAGTTAATACATGTGTCTAAGGGCTATGTCATGATGGCTACGTATGCGCAGTGCACAAAAACGTAGAAATACGTACCTAAGAAGCCTTTGCTTCTTAGGTGTGAATCAGAGCCATTGTTGTCAATCCCATCACTGTAAACAAAAACACAGTGCATGTGTATGAACACCAAAAAGTTAAATCAGAAAAGCGCATAGAACAGATACTAAATGATTCCAATGTGTGTGATTACTAGTAAAAAAAAAGAAAGATATAGAACGTGTAGCGGTAATAAAGGTACCAAAGAGATAGGTATCATAGGATCCAATATGCTAAGAATAAGCTTACTATAGCTGAAATCTGCTGCCAGAAAGATCAAAGTCCTCTATATATACTGCTATCTCCAACCTTTGCTATAAAATATAGATAGTAGCCAGTATTTTGCCTACCTAGAGAAAGACCTGGTATTGGGTTCAAATACGTTGGTTGTTACTATTTATGTGTATCCTTGCCTATATTTGATATTGTGTATACTCTCCAAAAGACTGCCTACCATCTTTATTGTATACCAAAGGTTGGAGGTAGTGGTATATGAGGAGGACAATGATCTAATTTAACCTTTTAAGACACTTATATCTTACATGTCCATCTTATATTTCATCTTTGGTCACCATATATAGAGATATGAAGATATTACAGCGTTTTGGATGTAAAAACTAATATCTTTCCAGCACAGCACAACAGAGATCTGTAAACCTGAGTGACTGTACACCTGCAGCAATCATTTATTCCATTGCGTTGGTCTGAGAAAGTATCTTGAATTTGGAATTTTCCCTCTCCTAACCAGACCACTGGAATTACACCACTGCACACGTGCATGCTGGTACTGTGAGTCATTGGGCAAGTAAAGACTTTTCACATTATATCCTCTGCTATCATTTATATTTAAGGAATTAGTGGGCAGTGTGAGTTAATATTGTGCCTAATGGATTATTTAGACTGTATCATGCTGGGGAAGCTTATCTATGCCCAACTTTATGAGCTGCTTAAATTATGAATTGCTACTTATCCATTCACTTTAGGAAATATCAATAATCTTGCATAACAGACTATTGGCACTGAACTTTACTGTATTTTCTTTCATATGTTCCAAGATATGAGTTGCAAATACTGCTATGTATCAACCTAAAACAGACTTTGATTGGAGCACTATATTGGAATATCCATATTGTTTATTCAATGACTACACAAAAATTTACTTGCTGAAACCTATAGACGGACTGATTATTCAACATTTATAATCAATCAGTGAATTCTCTATATGTCTTTATCAATTACTGGGGCCTCGCCAGGGACTGTGAATTGCTTATGAATTTTATGCTTATTCTTTTATATTTATGATTTTATGTGTGTAATGTTTTTTATTCACTTTGTTTACATTTTTTTTTTTTAAAGTAATATTTGTCTTATTCTGCCGCTCCTTGTTTATTCTTTTTGTATGTACTTTTCTGGGGTGTCATTTACCCCTTTGGGAACTATGGTTAGACAATTATTTAATAGATTTCTGCATTTAACATATATGGTTTGGACTGTTATTATTATTATTATGAATAGTGTTTATTTAGAGGGTGCCACATGGTATCTGCATCGCCGTACAAACTTACATATACAATACAATTAACAGACAGGGCACAAGTTCAAATAAATAAGGAATACAATACAAGTACAATGCAAAAATAAAATACAGTACAAAAAAAGCAGAACAATATGTATGGAGAATAAATATGTAGGATGTGTGTGTAGGAGCAGGTGAATGAGGAGAGAGACAGACAGTAGAGAGGGGATAATTAATGAGAATAAGGTAGAGGGGTGATGATAGGAGGGAGGAGGGCCCTGCTCATAAGTTGGTAACATGCTAAGTGGGGAGGGGTGAACAAACAGGAGACACAAGGATAAAGATGAGAAAGGCAGGTAAGCTTAGGAGGAGGAAGGGTAGGCTGGCCTGATGAAGTGGGTTTTAAGGTAGCTTTGAAGGATTGAAGGGTGCTGGATTGCCTGATAGGTTATGGTAGTTTGTTCCAGTGCAGAAGGGCAGGCCGGGAAAAGTCTTGGATGTAAGAGTGAGAGGTAGTTATGAGGTTGGAGCTGAGGCGACGGTCACCAGCAGACTGGAGAGTTCGGGCGGCAGTGTGGAAAAGATAAGGAAAGAGAGGAAGAGAGCGGTGGAGGAAACCCAGCAAGTTGTGGTTACGAGCTTGAAACGAATTCTGAAAGGGACAGAAAGTAGTCGAGGCGGGAGATAACGAGAGAGTGAATGAGAATTTTAGTGGCATCTGCGATTAAGAAGGACCTGATGCAAGCTATGTTGCAGATGTGAAAGCAGCAGGAAACTGAGAGGGCACGGATGTGGGAGGTAATGAAAAGCGAGGAGTCAAGGTTGACACCCAGGCAGCGGACTTTGGTGAAGGAGGAGATGGTGGAGTCGCTGATAGTAATAGAGATAGTAGCAGTAGAGGGGATGCGTGAAGGAGGGAAGATGTTAAGCTTGAGAAAGTGCTGGGACATTCATAACAAAAAAAAAAATACATGCAAGTCATCCCAAGACAGATGACGGCAAAATGGTGAGTTTATACTTATATATATTTTATACACACATGTACACTAAACATTATTCTTAGGATTATTAACTACATGGTGATCACCATTACAGTTTAAATGAACACACACGGACACATTCGGCACATTGTTTTAACATTTAGAATTTTATTAGTTAAACATTAGTAATGCTTATTTTGAGTAAGGTTTAAACGGGTTAACACTACACATTACACGGCATAATTTTACCCCTTGTCAGGCTGACGCTTATAGTACCATAAGGCTCTATAAAAAAAATGCGTCAAATTTGGCGCGATGTCTGGCGATGCATAATAGCTAGGAAAAACTATTTTAGTAAATGAGGCCCCAAGAGAATAGGAATTTGTGGTTTGGATTCTGCTAAATCCAACAGATCCGAATTTTGGAGTTCCAAGTCTTCCCGCCAAGTTCTAATCCAAAATCGAGGCAATTTTTCCGGAAATGTCAGATCTCACAGTTTTGCATTCTGCAGACTGAAATCTCTTGTTATATGACTGACCTTTTGTGATTGGAGTTCGGAGCACTGTTCTTGCATGTTTGTGAGGATTTAGGCCTTACCTTGTGATTCTGGAGCCATTTTAGATAGGAGATTGGTGGTGGAACAACACTGTGTGCTATAGCTGCAGTGGATACTCATACTAATACAACTATCCACTCTTGTAGGGCAGTGATATTCCTCTGCTGTTGTTAAATTACCAAACCTAACAGCCATCTTTCATGTATCCTATAGCCAATTTTCCAGCTATGTTTTAGAGATCACACTACATTTTAATAGTTGGTTTTGTTTAGACTTTTTAATTGCATATAGTTTTGAACAACATGACTTTTGGTGTCCTCATAGGTTTTATAGTTTTTTGAACATCAATATTGTTGCTTTTACAAGGAAATGTTGTAATAGTTTTGTTAATAGTTGTTATTGTTTTGTTTTAGTTGTCATTATTTTATTAATTGTTGTAATTGTCTGTTGATTGTTGTAATTGTTTTATTGATATAATCTAATAAATATTTTTGTTATGAAAAATAAAAAAAAACCTAAACGGTTTTACTTTTATTTTTGGTTATGGATTTGGCAGACTTACAGGTGACTGATAAATGGCTTTATTTGGAAGTAGATTTTGCAGTGGGGATGCTAGTGCATGTTACAACACTAGCAGGACCAGCAAGCACAAATAACAGCCATGGTCTGAGCCTTATCTTTCCAATAGGTGTAGTGTTTGGTATGTTTCCTCTGTGACATTTGTCAGAACTCACTATTCCACTCAGTCTTTATGATGAGATTTTATGAAGCGGGGAAAGTTTTAGCAAACTGATTCAAGAGAGGTAAAGAATGGACATATTGATTATAGTGCACCTAACAGAGATGGAAGGATCGCACACAATATTTTAGCAACCTGAAACTTGTGAGCTGTGAAGTAGTCCAATTTGACTAGGAATGACTGGAAATGAATGTTATTCATATTAATAATGCTTTAGGAGCAAAAATACATTAACATTACATAATTTAAAAAAATATTTTTTTACAAAACCAAACCACGAAATTAATACAGATCAAAAACCAAAACACGGGGGTTGCGCTCATCTCCACAAGAGAGTGAAGGGTTTGGAGCAGGAGAGGGTGATCAACAGTGTCAATGGTTGCAGATTATAGAGGATGAAAAGAGAGAAGTGGTCTTTAAATTTAGCAGAAAAAGATAATTAGTGACTTTGTTTAAGATTTTTATTTTATTTTATTTACCATGATTAGGTAAATATGTAAGTTTGATGAAAATACATTTAATAGGAAAACCTGCATTGAAAGTTAGTTAAGTTAATTAGTACTGCGTGTTTACAGCTAAAGAATTTGCTTAAAACTCATGTGGGACTTTATTTATTTATTTTTAAGTAGAATAGAGTTAGCAACCTTTGATCTTTGCTAAATTCAAGAGTATAAATAATTAAGGCTTTTGTAAAGAGTAAAACCTTGTAAAATGTTTGCATAATTAATTTATCTTCTGCCAGTTATGTAGATTGTCTTTTAAATATTATTTAATATTTAATATTTTAATACAGGTGAAACTTGAAAAATTAGAATATCGTTAAAAAGTTCATTTATTTCATTGATTCAACATAAAAGGTGAAACTAATATATTTTATAGACTCATAATATGCAAAGTGAGATATTTCAAGCCTTTATTTGTATTAATTTTGATTATTATGGTTTACAGTTTATGAGAACCCCAAAATCAAAAATTCACAAAATTAGGATATTACATGAAATAAAAAAAGGTTTTTAAATACAGAAATGTCAGCCTCTGAAAAGTATAATCATGCATATGTAGTCAGTACTTGATTTGGGCCCCTTTTGCACAAATTACTGCCTCAATGCGGTGTGGCATGGATGCTATCAGCATTCTTCCACCAGACTCTGGGACCTTGGTTTCCAAATGAGATGCAAAATTTGCTCTCATCAGAAAATAGTACT
>WWET01001472.1:238929-250266 GCA_011038615.1 Limnodynastes dumerilii
GCTGGTCAGTATCTGTGTGCAGTAAGCAATTCAAAGATACATCCCTGCATGCAAAGAATACAATTTACTTGACTCCCCCTGAAATCAACATGGTTTTGCCCAGGAGTAACTTTCCTCTCTTATTTTCAAACTCTAAATCACTAGAGGGCAGACTTTTATATTAATGATGACGTAAGTTACATTAGGGGCTTTAGTGTTTCTGACGTCATCATTAATATAAAAGGCTGCCGATGACCGAATGGTCATTAACAGCGCCACAGAAGAAGACGAAGCCTGTTGTCGGGTCAAGTACAGAAGAGGCCCAGGAGCGGAACAGATGACCGGAGATACCACTTCTAGCAACTGGAGAATTATCTTCAAGCAACTGGAGAAGATTCCATGACAAGAAGAAAAAAAAATCCAAGCAAATTGTCCCAAGAATGATGACAGCAAAACGGTGAGTGTCAAATTTTTTTTATTCTTTTTCTACAACACACAATACATAGACACATACACAGTTAGTATAGTACACGGTGGCCACTGAAGGTAAGTTCACACATTAGGGGACATTATTATGCAGTTTAAATGTTTAATTTACACACACGTAAATTAATGTTATAATGTATGTTTGGTGCACACTGTATTTTTTTTTTGCAAACACCACACACACCACACACCAAACACCACACACAGCGCAGCATGTTTAGAAGTCTTATCATGCTGAAGCTGATATTACTACAAGGCTAAGCAATGATGAGCCTTGTAGTTCTATCAGCGTAGCATGGCTAAGGCTTTCAAGCATCCTGCGCTTGTATTTTACATACAGAAAAACACATGTCAAATAGATAGTTTTTCAGGTTATGTGTGAGGCACTTTCATTGAAAGCGCCCCACACAGCATGTGATTTTTTTTTCTGTGATTTGCCAGTGATCTAAAGGCAATTTAGACAAATCGCCTTTAGTGAATCCGGTGATCTGTATTTTTTCAATGCCAAACATCTGGACGATTTTTGTCCCGCGACGTTTGGCGAGTCGAATTTGCTAAAGGCTAAAGTCCTGGGACTTTGCCTTTAGTGAATACGGTGATGGCCAAATTGCCTCCAAACTCACAGGAGTTGAGGCGATTTGGCCAAAATCGAGCTTAGTAAATATACTTTATAGACTGTAATTGGGCTTTATATGCTCAATAGTACAATTTCTTTATTCTTCCTTAATTGTGTACACATTTTTTCCTTCATGATAGACCTTCATGTTCCCCTATAATAGAGCTCTATATGGAGAATAATTTGTAATGGAAAATAATTTCAGAACAATTAAGGAGATATAAAAGGTATGTGTTAATGCTTTTGTATTATTTTCCCCCACTGAAGTGCTTATGCACAGTATAATAAATCAATTATAATACAAAATACAATTTTTGCAAACACTTATACATTTAAAAAGATTTTTTAAGCAACAAACATGCAAAAGATATATCAGTCAACTGCATCATGAATATATGAAACATTGGTTGCATTTTACTTATATCTCTTTTTTGCTTAACATCTTAATGGTGAAGAATTTCCACAGCATAATGTATGACATAAGTTTAATAGTCTTCTTAGTGCTATTTTAAGAGTTTTGAAATTTGTGTTTCATTTTACTTATATCTACCCACGTGATATGACAGCATACAAGGGGCAAATGGGAAATTGCAAGGGGTATGTGAGATGTTTCATTAACTTGTAAAGGATATATTAAGAGGTCTAAATGCTTGTTAGGGTGGGGCAGGGCCGCCATCAGGGGGGGACAACCGGGACTATTGTCTCGGGCCCGGACCTGATGAGGGCCCGCCGATACTTACCTAGCTCTGTGCAGCAGGTATCGGCGGTGTCCTACTGCCAATGCTTGCTGCTCAGCGCTATTCTGTAGTCGGCAAATGAGCAGGGAACTTCTTCCCTGCGCACCAGCCCGTTGTTAAAGTGTGTCTGCCGCGCCCCACCCCATGTAATGTCATCAATTATGTCGCCTAGGGGTGGGGCCTCATGGCTGGGTCCCGGGCCCCACATTTGATGATGGCGGCCCTGGGGTGGGGAGTTAGAAGACATGTGGGTAAGTGTGATGGCAAGTGGTAAATTCGGATTAATGTGAAGATGTCTGAGGGGGAGACTTTGCTCTATGCAGGATCTGTAGTTATGTTTATCTTAGCTATAGGTAGAGCATGAGCAGCTGTTATTGTTCAGTAAAGAGTGTAACAATTTAACATTACATCTTGGAGCTTCCAGGAACAGTAACTACAGAAGTTGAAGTAAATATTTATGAATCATTGTAAAAATTGATACATTTTATAAGGAGCCATCAATTCATACGTATGAAATTCTTAAACCTAGGATTATTGAACCACATATTGTAGTTCTATAGTTTAGACTTTTCTCTTGCCTTATTTTCTTGCCAACTCTGTTACAAAGCTGTTTGAGAAACTTCACATTATTTTCCATGTTTATGTAGTAATAGACCATAGAAGATGGCTGCTTTATGTATTCTATCACTATAGTTACACTGATCCAGAGCAAGGGGAAATAGTGCTACTTGTATAACAGCTGCCAATTTATCCTCACATTGGGAAAAATCCTTCCTGACCCCAAAAATTAAATAACTCCCTGGACCATTCATCCTAATAGAATTATTTGCTGGTTCTGCATACAATGTATTGTAGTTCAGCTGGAGCCTGTAACAGAGAAACATATGTAATGTATAAGTGGGAATTCACAACTATGAAACTTACTACACCAGCATGTTATTGTACTCTTGCTAATAAAGTTGGTTGCATCACTAAGTACTCCTGACAATAAAATACCAGTTTTCACTTGTGTCAAGATGCTTAATTGCAGCATGATAACAGGCTTGAGGCATGGCAGGATGCTAATATTTGGCACTTGACGTTACAATGAAGGAAATAGCAGGGAGAGAAAGATGAAAGAGGATTAATTCATTTGAGATGAGAGAGAGATCTACATACATGTATAATGGAACAAAAAAATGATGTTTCCCTCAGTGGTTATAGTGGAAATTTAGAAGCTGCAATATGGACATTTAGAAGTACCTGTATGTACACATAAAAATAACAGAAGTGAACTAAGATTTAGGGCTCCATTTACTAAATGGTGATAACTTCATTTTCAGGAGATAAAGACCGCTTTCACCTGAAAACGGTCTTTAAGATATATTAAATTTGGCGGAAAGAGGTGCAAGACTCGCTACAAGGTGCAGCGAGCCTTGCACTTAACAATAACTCTCACAATGAGCGTTATAATAAATGCACCCCTAAAAGTTAAAAAATAATATTGGGTAGGGCGCTATTACACAATACTAAAGGGTAAACTTATTTAGATCAAAACAGTGTGTAAAGTGCTGTAAAATAATAAATAAAGTGTAACCAACAATACTGCAAAACTCTAAGCCATTTGTACAACCAAATCCTAAAGTCCTGTTATCACAAAGTCCCGATATCCATTCAGTGATGTTCAATTAATAGATAATGTGCACAAATAAGTCCTGATCAAAGTCTATGGAAGTGTTACAGAGCAATTCTTCAAAAGTCCTCTTGTAGATTGATTAGATAGCGTTGTTTAGTAGATTCACTTTGATTAAAACTTTCTTTTCTTCGCACACTCCTGGAAGATGAAACAGTGTCCAATTATCAAATACCGCAGAGTCCTGGGAAGTGCAGAGAGTAGAGAGCCGTATGTTTATCCATTGTATACCACCGCCGATAAATTTTGAATGACTTCTTCAAGGTGGAAGTAATTTAAAAAACTATTTTATGTTATTAGTTAGGGTTTAGTGGTACCCTTGGCATTACGAGCTGCTCTTAGTTAGGGTGCACCACTTTTCAATGTTCACATACAGTTTGGGATTTATAATTGTTTAATTAAATCAGTGGGAGATGTGACAGTATGACGTACTACTGTATACTCCAAACACACACACACTTCAGACTCTGGCTTCCATGTGAAATCCCAGGGACGCTCACCAGTTAGACTATTATAAGTTGTAACAGTGAAGCAGTCAACATCATAGCCATAGACAAATGCAATGTTGCCAAGGTTACCAGACTGACCATAAAAAAATACCTTAGCTTGTTTCCGCTCTCCATTGTCCCTCGCGTCCCACTGCAGATTTGTTTTCATTGCTCAGGTAATAATGTGTCACATGTTAGGCTAGCTGTTGGGGTTAGGCCTAGAATTGGGGTAAAAATTAAGGTAATGGTTCAGACTAGGCTTCGGAATACAATTGTGGTTGAGGTTAGAGTTATTGTAATGTCCACTACAGTATGTGTTGATATTACGATATTATATTGTATCTGGCACAGTCAAATAGATTAAGGTCAAAGAATGAGAATGTCTAAGTTCCTATTGCATTTGTTTCTGACAAATAACTTGTGTCATATTGTTGTTGGACCGGATCCAGACCGGATTTTAAGACCGTACCGAAGAAGGAAATGACCTCGCCCTGTCACTTAACACTGACATGAGGATAAGCGGTAAATTAGGCCCACACTGTAGAATTGAAATCCTCCCCCGTACACCTTGGCGGGCGGAGGGGAAGAAACCACCCAGTCAGACGGATATCCTATTGTATGGAACTGAGTTCCATTCGATAGGTGATGTATGGAATACGCATGTGCCCTTCCCTCCAGAGACCTCACTTACGCACTTTGGGCCTGATCCAGACCTACGCTTGCCGGCATTAAAACGCCGGGCCCAAGCATAAGTTCGGCTTAAAAGTCGATCTGCGCATGTGCCGGGCACATGTTGCCCGGTGTAGCTACGGCGACGCCCGATCGAGGTGTCCCACAGCGTTACTACACTGCAGTTAGTACAGGTAGACGGGAGGGAGGGTAATGAGGCTGGGAGGGCGGCATTTGCGTTGCAACTCCGCCGTCCCAGCGTATTAACACTCGCTTACACCGGCTGAAGTTAGGGTAGCCTTCAGCCGGCATAAGTAAGTGTTAATACGTTAGGACAAGGTGGAGTGTCGGGTTAGACCGCTCAGTGTAACATCGTAGCTCTGGATCAGGCCCTTTGTGAGCATATGTAGGGTGTCGAACGTTTGTCGGCTTCGGTCTGTTATTATTATTATTATTATTATTTTTATTATTAACAATAATAATAATAATAATGCACCTAATCCAGATTGCTCATGCACGTGCCAAATGTTATGCAACAGATCTCCTTAAGTACAGAACTGAGATCCATCCGACAGGGATTCCCATGGCAATGCCTAATTCCTGCAAGGGGGCGGTATATTCATGCAGATAAGGCTGAATGGCCAGCGGTTGGTACTTCTACATGGATCTGCGTTCAGACGAACAGAGAATGGATGGAGAACTTAAGACAGGGTAATGGATGCGTAAGTCATCCATAGTTGCCACGTGAGATCACTTCCCTCTCACGTGTGGATCTTTAGAAATCTATGTGTACAGAACACACTTAGAGGTCTGGACCAGGCACATAATTATTATTATTATTAGTAGTATTATTATTATTACTATTCTTGGACCATATTCAGAATTAAAAACGTCTGGTAATTTACGCACGCACAATGCGTAAGTGGGGTGATTTCTATTTAGTGCACATGTGCAGACCATGGAGTTCCGAAGCGTAAATGGAATGATGCGTAAGTAACTTCTGTACGACAAAAAATGCATGCAAACATATAAGGTTGGACGGATTATGAATAAGTAGGCGTCAGTCGGAATCTAAATAGCAAAAAGTGGGCGTAGTAATGTAGTAGACGTGCGGTTGTATTTGCGAACGTTTCACTTCTGTCACATATACGTGCGCTAACGATAAGGTTGCTTTCACAACACCGAAGTGTTCCAAAATTCATTACTTTTGTACTACTTACTTAAACGTACTTATTTTGTATTAACGTACGGATCTATTACAAACGCACGGAAAATCTTCTTAAATCTGAATCCGGTCCCTTATTCGTTTCATTATTATTACTATTATTATTAGTAGTATTATTTTTACTATTATTATTATTATATTATGATTTCCCTGTGATATGATAAAGATGTTCACTTTAGATACAATTGTTTTCAAGGAATCACTTTAGTGCTATGTCTTATCTCAAGTATATGTTCATTTCCAGGTGACACAAACACATTACTGAAAAGCACAGAAATAACCCAGAAAAATAAACAAACAAATGTACACAATTGACAAATTACAGATGGCGAACAACTACATTTTATTTAATGAAAGTGGGAATTCCCTGTAAGTTAGCAGTACTAGGTATGTTTCTGGGTTTTTTAGCATGTGCCTTGTCATTAAGAACTCTCATGATCTTAAATGTTACCAGATGTTCAACTATTTCCTCATAAACGTGAATATTCTTCTCCTGCTGTGACAACAACATGGCCACCACTGGCCAAACTCTGTTTTTCTAATTAATGATAAGACTTAACAACTCTTTCATGATTGCTTAAGAAAATAAATATTCTTTTTCATATATTTTATGCTGAAAATTGCTCTTAAAGGATCTCTGTTAAATCCTATGTAGATTGTGTAAATAAAGGCACTACGCATTCCATTCTTAAAAATAAGCAAACAAATAGCAGAAGTTTCTTAACTGAGAATCTGGTCCTATATCTGTAATTAGTATTTATTATATTTATATAATTAGTATTCATGCTTAGGAAGCGGGCGTTTTAAGGAATGACCTACTACTCATGTAGTATGTCTATATGTCAATGAAAGATTACAGTAAGAGCCAGTGACTGATCTCTGAGCACTGAAGGCAATGTTTGGCTTATCAGTACCCCCCCAGCATTTGTACTGACATCTCTGTATTGGCTTTGTAGTACACTGAACACAGGCTTAATACAGGGTACTACAAAGTAATTGCAGATGTAGAAGTGGCAGAAGAGCAGAAGTGGATTATGTTTTCAATGACAACCTGTCGATAAAGGTTGGAGTGTTGACGGCAGCTCTGCTGGCTTGTGACAACTGATCAGCTAAGCACTGCAAAGCAGGGTTGTTGACTCTCCCAGAATATCCAAGAGATTCTCGATATTTGGGCCGTTCTCCTGGTATCCCGGGAGAGCTGGCAAATCTCCCGCATGCCCCTACACCCAAGTCACCTGTGTAATCCCTAGTGTTACTAGGGATGGGTGGGACTTGATGATGGCATCAAGTCCCGTCCACCCCTTTAACACCTGAGATCACATGGGTGATCGGGGGACGGGGCTTAATGGCACGATTTGCATAAATTGCATCATTAAGCCCCGCCTTCTCGCAGTAATCTATGGCTTCCCTACGGGTTCTCCCGAAAGGGAAGCTTTCAATAGTCGGCAAACCTGCTACAAAGTAAGTGACGGTGCAGGGGTAGAGCATTTTGGGGTAAATAGTACTGCTTTAGTAGTACTCCCTGTTTTGTGTATTCCGCAATGCCACCATGCCAGGAAAATTAAATTACTAACCTCTTCTCACCCACCCGTCCCATCTTTCTTTATGAGGGGGAAGCACCTTCTCTGTGTGAACCATCCCCCCCTTACCCCACAGAGACTTACCTTATCTGCAATCCCTGGTGATTTTCTCCTCTGCAGCTTCTGTCTTGAGCAGTAAAACATGGCCTATGAGCGGATTTTAATACAATATTCATACATTCACTAAATGAACCACTTAAACTAAGGTTGCAAAAATGTTTTTGAAACCAAATACACAGATAAAAGGTGCAATAAATTATAATATCTAAACACATAGGGCCTCTGACCTCTGACACCTCTGATCCACCTTCCTTCAGAAAGTTATACAGTTCATGTCCCCTTTTTCACTTATTGTAAAAACATGACTACTTAAGATTGACTAGACAGAGATGTCAGATCTGGAAAAGCAAAGTACAGGTAATACATTTCACGTTTTACTATAATATGACAAATATACTCTGATGCAGGAAAATAATGAGTGGATTTCTGCATATGTTATTTGTCTTTATTTGGCTGCATAGTAGCTTACATCATAGAATCTTTAAATCCTTTATTTAGAAAAAAAAAGAATCTTGGCTCTTCTTTAATAATGAATTAAGGTCACATTTATAAATGGTATATCAATGATCCCTTAATTAATTATTCATATTAAATTCAAGTTTAGATATTAAGAACAAAACATATTTTGACATTTAAAAAAACAAACAAACAAAGATTATTATATCTCCTAACAGATGATCTTTAAATAATGCAGCAGTATGTGGTTTTAATGATTTATTACGAGTCTGTAGAGTAAGCCCTGTTAACATGAACTTGAAAAGCTCAACTTTTTGAATCCCAAGTCCTTGGAGATTCCTAATAATGTAAGACCATTTTGAAAGGTTGCCAAGCACTATACAGCTGGATGCCTGCCCTGTATTGAGGAACGAGTTAGCTATGTATTCAAAGCAATAGATGCAATGTGTTTGGTTTTGTTAAAAACTTTTGGAAGTGTAACTGTTCCCATGATCATTTATATAGGTTCACGTTGCTTGATATCATGAAACAACGGCAAAATTAAATACACATTTAAAGTCAACGAGGTGAGGTGCAGGAAATACTTTTACGCTTGTATAGAGCATACTGCTATGTAGAGAATATATTAACAGAATGGCAAACAAAACTTTATATTTCTAAAAGTTGTTTTGTTTGTATGTATTTTATTGTTGTTTATTAATTATTATGACTTTATTAGCCTATGTTTAAAAATGTCATATTGTTCTGTATTTCTCAACTGCATAAACAATCTTCTATCATACAAATAACTATATAGCAAATATTTAGCTACAAGGTGTTATAACACTTAAATTATTCATGTCTACAAGTTTTGTTTTTGTTAGACACGTTCCCAAAGTCAATCTGCCTGAAATAAACTAACAAATATAAACTTGTAATAGGTTGTCAGCGATCACTCATTATTTTACCATTTTTACATTGCAACAAGGGAGATTCTATATTATTGAGGTAACGGAAAGAAAGTTATCAAGAGTCTATTCATGCAGTGTTATGAAATATTAGAATGCAATCATGTACCTACTTAAATCGATCAAGAATACGTGGTACCAAACAGGGACCGCCCTAGGTTTTGCAGGGCCCTAGGCAAAAAAATTTGAAGGGGGCCCCTTCAAACAATATCACATTAAAATAAAATGATTTTTAGTTTACAGTCTACAATAGCAAATATCACAACAAAATGTCTGTGTAGTGTGTGCTATTCAGTAAAATAGATTGCTCATGGGACCAAATACTTTGGAAGTGCAATTTATTACAAATAAATAACCACACAATAGAACACATTAAGAACAACATGAAATACCTAAGGGCATTAAAACTTTAAACATTAAAACACAACTTCTGTTCACTGAACACAATAGGAACTATTAAATATTTAATAAAGAAGGTCTTTAAGAAAGATGATGGGCACATAATGAGGGTCAGAAAAACATTATTGACACTATAAGAGGGGATATAATAAAGATTCTTTATCATGCCCCTTCTTATCGTGTCCATACTATTTTTCTGCCTTTCTTTCTGTGCCCATCACCATTATGCCCCCTCTTATGGTGACTATAAGAGGGAGCATAATAGCGATGGGCACAGAAAGAAAGGCAGAAAAATAGTATAGGTACTATAATATAGTATAATATAATTTAGTGCCCATACTGTTTTTCTGCCCAAGACCATCACCTTATATTTTTTATCTTTTTCTGCCCCCTTCTACTGTCACTGTGCGGCAGCCCAGCCAATTGCTTCATTGCCTGCTCTATTATGCCCAGCCACAGACTTACACAAACACAATAATTCTTCTCCACCTTGACGGCGTCCTCTCCTCCTTTCTACTCAGAATGTGATTCCTCCGGGGCGCGCCCTGTCCTCACATCATTGTGCCTCAGGATGATTAATAGGCAGTCGCACAGCCGTGGAAGATGTTGGGACAGAGAAGACTTTAGGTCAGACTGAACCTGCTGTCTGCGGATTGCCTCTGATCCCCGGCGGCGCCACGGCGGTACTGGTACAGTTTTTCACAACTGTGATTCATGCCCTACCCGGATTGCGAACAGGGCATGCGACACGGTACTGGCTGCCATGGCCCCGCGGGGCCTTTAGTTCAAGTCAGGTTAGTCAGCAAAGGGTGGGTACCGGAGTAGACGCGGGGCCCCCTATGCCTATGCCTTGGGCCGCCTCTGGTACCAAAAAAAGAAATGACTGATAAATATTAAATATTATACTTAGCACCTGTAAATATGGAAATAATGCATTGATTATTAAATATAGTGTTTTAATATTATTATAATTTTATTAAATAGTACACAAATTCGAATTTTCCAGCATATTATTATAATTTAAAATATGTGTAATGAATCTGGACCTAGTCCAGACCTCCATGGGTATTCCCCACATACGGAGGTCTAGAAGTCTGCACAGAAGAGGGGAGTGAACTCCACTGTCTCGTGCAGACTTGGCAACATTTACGCTGGCCATAAGGCTACCTTACATTTCCTGTGTGGATCAGCAGTCATTCAGATCCACAAGGAAGTCTTTGAGCCAGCCCACACTGTATAATTTAAATGTTTCCCGCCCACCTTGCAGAGTTTAAGCAAGTGGAGAGGATGGGCCACCCTGTCTGACAGATCTAGTCAGGAGATCCATAGCGCATGTACAGATGTTTCAGCTAGGCTTCCGTACACAAGAGGCTTGATCTGGAATAAGGGCCATATCATTTTTCTACCCAAGTCTCAGTTGGGAGCAACAGGAAAAAAGGGAACATATTTGCACCATTTGGCAAATGCATTCTGAATTGCATGTGGAAGCCAATTTAAACTGAGCAATCGGAAATAAAGTTGAAAGATGATATTTCCTTTCTCAACTCTAAATAATAGATGGCGAATATAAAGTAATAGTTTTTTTCACTGAATTGAAAGGAATTTTCATATTTCACTATTGCGTCTTTTTTTGTTGTTTTGTTTTCTTGTTGTTACGTGTAACCATGGATCCTGCAAAAATAAACAACTTATTCACACAATAAGATAATTGAAGATATGTAAACATATTCAAGCACCAAATTAAATTTGTTTAAGAATAGTCTAAGAAACTAATAATGTTTGAATTTGCCTGTTATGGATATGTCACGGATCGTTGTGAGTAATTCTGTAGCAATTTGTGGTTAAAAGTGGGTGAGTGCAGAAGAGCAACCGTCATCATGACCATACGCAATTGAAAGAAAGCCTGTCCACCTTCTGATGTGCGGGCAGGGCCGGCAACAGAAATCTCGGGGCCCGGTACACTCATGCCTTTGGGGCCCCCTATATATATATATATATATATATATATATATATATATATCTT
>WWET01001472.1:282425-296408 GCA_011038615.1 Limnodynastes dumerilii
AGCAACTTTCAAATACATCAAGGGTTGTGACCAGCTAGAGGAGGGTACCATTTTTCAAAAGAAAAGGTGTAATAGAACACGAGGGCATGAATATAAACTGGAGGGTGGTAGATTCAAAGGTAATGTGCGGAAAAATTACTTTACTGAAAGGGTGATAGATATGTGGAATATTCTCCCATCTGAGGTGGTTAAGGCCAATACAGTAGAACAATTTAAACATGCTTGGGTATAAATATAAGGGTATCCCAAATTGAGGGTGAATAGGGTCTAGGGTCAGTATAGTTTTCAATAACAAATGGGCATACTAGATGGGCCATGTGGCTCTTATCTGCCGTCACTTTCTATGTTTCTATGTTTCATATCCAGAGTTGGGTATCCCTGGGAAAACCTCTGTCTTTGTTTCAGTTGATTCACAGTTTCTCCATGCCATACACCTTGATATTCTCTTGTTACATTCTCAGATAACTCAGATTCTGTTCAACTTACCCACCATAGCAGAAAAATGTTCTAATTTGGAGGAAATCCTGTCAGCTTCGGTCACCACTCAGCCTTCCTGCACCCCTGGCATAGTATCATCTTTTGGGCAATCTCCACAAACTGCTCCCAGACTGCCTCCTGGGCTGCCACCTGTTTTGTAACCTGCCTCAGGACCACAGCAAAGCCCATCCTCACCATCAGGGGCTCCGGTGACCACCAGTCCTGCGGTTAGACTTCGTGTTCAGGCTGGTAGCCCTGTATTGTGCCAGTGAACATTTCCTCCTGTCCTTTCCATTCTGTAAGCCCAGGTACCCACAAGCAATGAGTTATTTTTCCAGCCCTGCAGCCCCAGGGGTGTTCAGCCATGCCACCCAAGGAGGGGTCTTTAGTCTTGCTGCCCAGTCCGGGGTGTCTCACCTCACAGAGCTGCCCAGCCAGATGTGCCTCACATTGCTGCCCAGCCCGAGGTGTCTCACAGTGCTCCTTGCGAGATGTGCCTGTGACTGCTGTCCAGCGAAATGTGCCTGTGCCAGCTATCCAGCAGGAAGTGCCTGTGCCATCTGCCCAGTGAGATCAGTCTTCCTGCAATAAACTTCATCAGTTCCTGGGCTACTGTGTTGTGTCGTCCTACTATTCATAACACTGGGGATGTTCGATTGCGTACCCTTGGAGGACAGGACCAATTGATTCAGAGGCAGTTCTTAAATGATTGATAGAAAATGGCCCTTTGGACTTCCGGTGGGCAGGCCCTCTCGAGTGGATGCGTTTTAGCAGAGCCTGGGTTTACCCAAACCCTGATTTAAACCCCTGCCCGGACCACTGCAAAGTCCCAAAGGGTATCTCGGCAATCAGGTTAGAGGCATGCAAGTGGCCGACTTTTGCCCAACTCCCTGACCACCTTTTTTCACTAGGAGTCACAGCCCTAGGAAAAGGGCTGTCATTTTAGACACCCACAGTGGGAGCCGACCTCCAGACAGTGAGGCTTTAACTGAAAATCCATTGCGTCTCCTACCCTCCAAAGACACCTGAGCAAGCCTGGAATTACCCCTGCTTCGCTTACCTACGAAGTGGAGGCTCTGCTTGTGCAGGGTGGGAAGGCTCTGGGCGGCGTTTCTCTCTTTCATAATAGCGCCCTTGCAGGAACTTCAAAACCAGCTCTCAGCACGAAGCAGCACAACTCCTGCGTCTGCTGACCGGACCTGCCTCTGACTTAAGACACCACACACAGTACAATATTGCTGGCTGCTGCCGACGCTGATGCTGATCTAACCTCTCATACACATCTTGGCACCTGCTTGCCCCCCACACGCTGTGGTCTTGTCCTTGACTGATACTGTTGCTGGATATGATGATATGGCCAATCAATGACAGAGCAACTTCCAACACTTAAATCCGCTTGATGTCTATGACTAAAACACTTGTCTGACACTGCTCTTCTATATATACAGTAGCAAATCATTCTGGATCTTTTTATTGTCTCCAGTGGTATATGCCTTTCTAGTTAAAACTATAAGGCTGATTGCCTGCTACAGACCATCCTGCAGAACATAGCAGAGTGTAAAATACACAAAAAAATAAAAACACAAATAAAACAAAAAGGAAAGCAAAAAAACACATAAATCATCACCTTGATTCTGGAAACTTTATGAGCAAGTGTTTGCCCTGAGGTGTCTGGTCTAAGGGCTATATAAGCCGGAGGACTTGCCCTCAGGGCTCATCTCCGTCACAACTGCGACATTATAAGTTATAAAGACTCTCTCTGGCCACAACCCTGTGGAGTCATTGTTTGGCACATACTTCTGACCTGCTAGACAAAGGTAGATAATCGGCCTACAATTCAAGACACTGGATTTTGGCCGTCTTGCGACTTACTTCATGACTCCTTCCTTTGGAGATTCATCCGGCGTTCTGGATCACGGAAACCTACAGTCGGCTGAGACCCAGTCCATGTGGCATCTGAAGTGTTAACAGTCAATTCACATCAACGTCATTCATCTATGTTGCGGATCATCTGATCAACATTTTCTCTCCAACAACCACTTTGATGACAGCACCTTCCACCGGCGAGACCCACAAGACCCCTGTATTGTGCAACCAGTGGAGGCAGCGTTCTGAAGATTGAGAGACTCTTACTACTAAACTGTTTGAAAGTCTAAGTAGTACCTTTTTATCTATATCTTATATTACCGACATTCCTATAGCTCTGCTTGTAGATATTTATTAATAATCTTACATTGTATTGTGTATGCCTTTCCTGCATCTTTAAAATCTTGCTTATTGATATCTGCAGATATTACTATATTGCTGATAGTTAAGGATTATTTTTGCCTACTAAACTAGTCACAGATATTGACATACCCTATTTGTCTTATAATTGAGCTATACTAACATTTTTTGCTTATCATAATTCTAAAGCGACCTCTGTATCCGTTTTGGTAATGTAAATACTGTGCCGCCATTAATCGGTGACCCACATGTTTACCACAGTGGGTATGAAACGCTTTTTAGGTTCTATAGAAGATAACAGCATGGGAAAATCCCACACCATTAATACTGCTACTACAGCCTCCCGTAATAATCCTCCATCTCCACAATCATCACCAAAACGTCCTCAATCCTCGCAGCCGTCACATGACAATGCGAATGTGCAGCTGCCCACTCCTGCTGACACAGCAAAAGAGTTATCATTGCATTTACTCCCTTTGGCCCGTATTCAGAGTACCGGACGTATAACATATACGTGATGGTCTGAAAGACCACATTTACGCAATCTACATAAGAAAAAGATACATAGATTACGTAAAAAAAATTACTACACATGCGCAGTAGTAAAAATCGCTAAACACCGGACGTATATGTTATATGTCCGTTACTCTGAATACGGCCTTTGTTAGAACAAAAAAACCTGCCAGTCATTGCATCCCGCTTTGACATTTTGCAAAACAGCATAACAACGGTTGTTGCAGCTTTAGAGTCTAATACAAAACGCCTGACTGATGCAGAACAGAGAATCAGTGACATTGATGATTCGCAGCTTGTACTTCAAAACACGGTTCTCGAACAAAACCAAAAAATCTTGGCCCTAGAAACTAAACTGGATGACTTAGACAATCGTAATAGAAGAAATAATTTGAGATTTGTAGGGATCCCTGTGAGTATCAAATCTTCTGACCTAACTGACTACTTACAACGTAACCTCTTGAGTGCTTTAAACCTCTCAGACACCTCTCCGACACGCTTAAGGATATTGGGGTAGATCCAGAACTACGTGTGTGCGTACGTATAATCGCGGTGCGTATTTTCGTACACGTAAGTTCGCTACACTCCCCACGGCACACCCCTTGCACGGACGTATTTTGTCAAATTACGCGACCCAAACCCTACCTTAACTTTTCCTAACGTAACAGCATACGTCCGCTAACGGACGTATTGACTACGCGAACGTACGCAGCTTAGCACGCCCATACTGTACACTTTAAATACCACCCCCCGCCTACTTCCCGTAAAACTCACGTATTGTTGACTAATGTAAATTTGTCACGCCCACACGTAAGTATTTACGTGTGACATACGTGATTTACCTATACGTTTTAAAATACGCTACGTGGATGTGTGCATTTTCTGTGGTGCGCATGCGCAGTGCGTTCAAATCTGCGAATTTACGTTTCCGACACACGTAAATTCGCGGAAATGCGTAGTTCTGGATCTGGCCCATTGTTATTGAGAGGCTCATAGGCTTGGACCTGAGAGAGCAGGTAATAGAGACAGGCCTAGAGCAGCTATCTCAACTATAGGGATAAAGAGCAAATACTCCGCAAATACAGATCGATTCCTGAACTCAAAATTGGGGAAATCAAAATCCTCATCTTTCAGGATTTCTCTATACAGGTAACACAAAAAAGACGCGAGTTTGCCTCCTTATGTAAAGCCCTCTATGATCAGCATTATAAATTTACTCTTGTCTTCCTTGCCAGATTGAGGATTACCCATGAGGACCAAACGTCTATTTTCAATGACCCAAAGGAGGCTAGAAAATTTGAGACTACTTTTGATATGCCAATAGTCCCACCCACTTAAAAGTATCGCCTATACTACGATTCTTTGGGTCACTGTACTAGAATGTTATTTTATAACATTGACATGCACCAGTTTACTGGTAATTATTGTTTTGTTAGAATTATAAGTTATTTCATAGTTACAAGTTTATTTCTTATGTCCTCAGTTGTGGGCTTATATAAGATTCTGGAGGAAAATGACAGAAAAAGGGAGAACTGGACCATTATTATTGTTGATTTACTGGAGACACATAATCTTACATTGTTTTTACTTTTAGACAACAGATACGATTGTTCAGTGAAATGTCACCGTATCCTGATATTATGGCGGTTCCTCGGGCAATGGAGAAGTAAACTGAGGTATTATTCCCTTTGGCTGATCTCGCATTACTAGCCCCACTGATTCCTTTACTGCCCACTAGACCGCCTCAAATTAAAATAATGTCATGGAATGTTGGGGGGGGCTTAACGCCCCAATTAAGAGGAAAAGAGTCACTACCCACAAGAGCCTAAGCCCAGATATAATATTCCTACAAGAGACTCACTGGTCTGTCCCAGACAACACAGTTAAAGCCCCATGGATTGGTGAGTGTGTGAAGGCAAATTACACCAACAAAACTAGAGGGTTCGCCATAGCCTTTACCACGGCCGGCGCGACCCGCTCCGCGAGGGGATGCGGTGCATTCCGGCGCCATACTGGATAGGTGCCGGACATCCCCCCGCACCACGCTTACAGATTAGCAGCATTCATACATTCTCCTGTATGATAGTGGATGCAAAGGTGAGATTAGTATAAGCGCTAGGAATATGATGTAGCAGGAAGAGGGTTTTTAGAGTGTGTAGTATACTGGAATGTTTATAGAAGTTCTTATACGGATAGCTAATCAACTAGGGATGTGGTAACTTTTATACTTGTACACAGATTTGATACATTCAAAACATTTCACATATCCCAAATAAGTTGTTGCTAAATGTTGCCAATCTTTAGAGTTTCTAAAGTGATCGTGGCATACACTCTTACACATGAAATTATAGGTACCAACAGTTATTGTCTCTCTTACAGTTTATCTATGGTAGCGCTATTGACATGACAGTTTTGTTGTCCTGTTGCTGCAGAGTTTACACAGTGTAGCGCTTGAAAGTGTCCAAGTAATATATGCTCACAAGTCTATAGGAGCTAAAATAGTGAGGCAACGGTCTTACTGTTAGACGATCACTACTTCATATGCTCTCCACTCGCGGCGTCTCTGGCATGCGGTGTCCGTTTCAAATCTTCGTTTGGCGGTACATACAGCAGCCGTTATTTCTCCAGGGCGCCGCTGGGCTTTCACGCTGGGCAGAGGTGATGTACAGAATCACTTGCTGTGAGTAGCCTCGGTCTCAGCGCCGATGTCTCAGATGGAGAGGGGGAGGAGAAACAAGAGAGAGGACCGCAGATAGTGTGATAAAACAGGAACAGAATTTTATTGGTGCTGATAAAAGGTACTCACAATAATAGAGCTTGAAACAGGCACATAAAGGTATCTTTGCTTAATCCAAATCTCCAATAGTGTACTGGCCAACGCGTTTCGGACGGTGTACCGTCCTTTCTCAAGGCATGTACTATATGAGACACTATTGGGGATATTTATAATAGCAGACCCTAATAGATGGTTTTCTATAGGTTACTGCTAGTCAGGTGTATGGGTAGATACTTCCTTTTGTGTTTACACACATAGACAAAATGAGCAATATTTTTCTCTAATCTTTGATAAGAAGATAAATTTGCTTTTAGTAAAATATAAATAAAAAAAACCATTAAGTAGGTTAGATAAAAACGTTAAATATGAACCTCACATATATGCGAATTTTTATACATGTGGGCTACATGTCAAAAAATTTGTACATTAATGTGCAAAAAACAGTATAAAATAGTATAAAACACATGACATGTGCAATACATAATAAAGGTTATGTAATACAGATATAAACACCTTATAAATGTTGAAAAAAATATCAAAAAATCCATTAAAAGGGGGTAATTTTTCTGAGTAAAGACAGAACCTATAAGAACCACTTAATTTCAAAATCCAGGTTAAGGCCTTGTGGGCTTAAAGTGTCCATGTCATAAATCCAACGCATCTCCTTTTTGGCTAGCGTTTCCAAGTGGTTTCTTTCTCTCCATTGTGGTGTTATTTTTTCTATGCCAATGGCTTTTGTAATACAAGATGGAGAGCAGGCATGAGCACTTTTAAAATGTGCAGATAGATTGTGCTTGAAAAAGCCTTTTTTAATGTTGTTTAGGTTTTAGTTATTTTATTTTGTTATTATTTGTTAAATAGCAACTTTGCCTTAGTATTTTATGTTTACAAATAAGTATACTTGTTGTAAAGTGTATGCAATATAAATTATGACCACAAGGTGTCAATAAAGTTCAGTGAAATTCATTGATACCAGGTAAAAGATTGTGTTTATGTAAAGATAACGATAACTGACATTCTGTAAATCATGTGGGCCACTTATAGATTCCTAGAGCTTCTTATAACTTCTAGTCCATGTATGAGCAGGAGGCATTTGTGGCAGTTCATGTTCAGATGAATGTTGTCTATTATAGGTGCAAGCTGATACAAACTGAGGCTCCTCTTTTGCAAGTCTGGCCAACCTGTGACTCTCCAGGTGTTGTGAAACTACAACTCTCCGAATAGCTCTGCCAGACTATGAGCTATGTTCTGTGTTGTTAGAACAGGGTTTCTAAAATTCATGGAATATTTGGAAGACTCTCGGAATTCTGGCATTTCTCCTGGGAGTGCAGTCAAATGTCCCACAATGGGCTTGCACCCTGAAGCCCCACCCCCTGTCCATCGATACTACTATTAATAGTGTTACTGAGGGATGGGGTGTAGCTTGATGATGTAATTTGTGTCATGTCCCAGTAACACTATGAATAGTAGTAACGATGGGCACAGGGCGGGGCTTCAGGGTGCAATTTGCATAAATTGCATCATTAAGTCCTGTCCTCATACTGGCATCTGTTTATGGAGGGAAGAAATATTAAGTCAGCAACCCTGTGTTACATACAAGGAAAGTTTCATAACAGCTACTAGTCCTTTTTGTGTATGCATCATAGTCCATATAGACTATAAACCTTTGACAAACATTATTAATGTTTCCCAGCTGGTCTGAAGGTCAAAGTAATGGTGATACGTAAATGTAGAATTTATTTGGATGGTTGCAGCTCATGGTTGTACATTCATTTCCTCATTGCGCAGTTTTGTCCCCACACTGGCATCCATAGCTTAATGATCGTTTCATGGTTTATATCTGGAGGGAGTATTAAAGGTTTGGGTTACCTCAAAGCACCCTCTTTCTAATTAATTTTAAAACCATGCCATATCCTAGAACATCAAGCGATTCCAAATCATAATATAGATCATAAATATGTTTTCTAAAATAATAATATGTCAGGATGATGAAAATGATTTACTTCTAACTTTATCTGCGAGCATGCTCTATAGGGAAGTCCATATTTCATGTATACATTATTTCAAAGAAAGTAATATGTGTTTGGCTGGTGTTCAGTGAAAGGGAAAGGAAAAGTCAGAGCTGAGATTTTTATATTTTTATGATTTTTTTTTTTAATAATAATGTCAATTCTCGAAGAGCATCTGGATTCAATTCTTATAAATAAAAATGTCAGATATAGCAAAAACAATTTTACCGGGGTGGTTTCAGTATCCAATCTTTGAAGATGAACATTGATTGCTAATATACGCTGATGGAGAGAAATGTGTCATCAGTGAGCTAATCCAAAAGCCAATTTATAGTATACATGCTAAAGACACTTTAATGGATTTTACATTATACTGCACACATTTGTGCAAGCTTGGTCAGCTGACATTGCGGCTTTAATGACCAGAAATGCATTCTACCAAATACAATAATTGCCTGTAAATCATAACAAAGTTGGATTTCAAAGTACCTTTTAATTCTGGATGAGTGGGTGTAAACGGAATGAATAATGTGCCTCCATTTTCATAAATTTGTGAACAGAATGCAATAATATTACTGACCTGCTTTCCATGTAGGCAATATTATTGAACTGTTTTGATCTAGTATACACCTCACAATTGTGCTCGCTTCTCTTGATGCCAAGACATTTTGTGACTCTCTCTATATTTTAAGAAACAGCTGCATTTTCCATAGACGGTATATAATGTTTGAGACTGGATAGAGATGAGAGAGTTAACTGCAGTCACTCTTTTGTGACTATTACTCAAGGCATAATAACAAAATAACAAAAAAAATAATCATCTTTTGACTTGCTCTGAAGAAACCATTAAAGGGAAACAATTAAGACCACTCTAATATCCTCCCCAAACTTTATGAGCCCAAAGCAGCTTTAAGATTATTAATACATAACATACTCACTCATGTTTACATTTTATGTTTAAGTCAGAAGTGGCATAGTGGCATCTCATTGGCAACTCCTATTCAACACACACATACATACACACATACACACACACATGGGCCTGATTTACTAAGCTGTGGGTTTGGAAAAGTGGAGATGTTGCCCATGTATAATTAAATATATGCAAATAATGCAAGTATATGTGTGCATATGTAAGTGGATAGCCTTGTAACAGTCAAGCATAACCAGGGCTTGCAACTGAATTACTCGGGTCTGGTGCAAGAATATTTTTGGGGCCCCCACCCTGATAGCAATTCAAACTGCATATAGTGACCACCATAAAATACACACTACAATCTAGTGACCAACCTACAATACACACTGCATCCTACTAACTGTCACACAATACTTACTATATACTGTACTAGTGACATTGCATCCTAGTGACCACCATTCAATGCAGACTGTACACTAATGACCCCAATACAATATACTCTATATCCTAGTGGCCACTTTAATAAACACCAGACAATACAGATGGTATCTTTGCGAGCCTTGTCAGCATTTGACAGTTAATTTCATCTTCATCATCAGAAATTAACTCTCTCCTAAAAATCATTTACATTCTAAGGGGTCTGTTTACAAACTTTACTTTCATGTGATAATGCCCATTTTCATATGAAAATATTTACAAACCATGACGAGCCATGGAAAATAGTAGTTTCCATGACGATCCATGTAAACATTGGGGCTCTCCGCTGGCCTGTTCTTTTCAGAGCAGTCCGGCGGTTCGGAATATTTATGAAATGTTGGAGCAGAGTTTTTCACTCCCGATTGAACACTGTTGAGATCGTACCCTCAAAAGTACGCAGTGCGGTAATTCGCAATTATACCTGAAATAATACCAAGCCAGTCGAAGATGCGATCCAACTCACAAAAGTGTATTTAAAGCGAATGAGAAAGCGTTAATACAAAAGTGCAGGTGCCTGAGACAGCAGCGCGGACCAAATGCACTGGCAAGACTTCAATACAAAAGCCACTGCCTTCAGAGCCTGGGCATCGTCCTTTTAACTTTGGGATCAAAGGGGAAGCCGGTCTCATCTTGATTGGAGAATCCTCATGGTCATCCTGGATTCCTGGCTCATCATTGGATCTTGGGGTTTCCTTTGTTTCCATTCCAGAGGTTAATCAGCATAATTGAACAGGTCTATCTAGCAGGGTTATCTAACTAAACATTTCATATCATACTTTATTTATACCTATAACTTGTGATCGCTTTATGCGATCTTTCGGCGGAAAATAGCATCGCTAATACAGCATTATTCTCTACACTACAAGTATAAATATGACATAAGGACAACATTCATACGCAGATCAGCGACAATTTGAAAACCTCTGTGAATATAAAACACAACTTTAATAAATTGGAACACATTTATACATTAAACATAGACAAGTTCTACATGAAATTATGAATGTCAGATTGTTTATTATTGAGAAATATCTCACGAGAGAACAGCCCGCGAAAGTACGCATGTGCACTTAAATGCGCGCGCATGATTCTCTAAATTCGCGTTCATATTTTCCTGCACTTTCTGAAGTCCTTTGTTCTTAAGCCTTGCAAAGATTAATTTTTCTATGTATGTTTTAAACCGATGTTTTGATTCAGTTTCGACAACACTAACGCCAGCTCAGGCCCAGCCATCTCCCCATATTACCCCCTTTTCCTCCCCCTAATATCTTCCACCTAAGTGTGGAATTTAAAACAAAAAAACAAAAAGGTTTTTAAATAAATAAACAAATAAATAAATAAATAAGTTTAAAATATTAATTTCAATAAAAAATAAAGATAAAAGAAAAACTTACCTGTCCGGGAGACACATCTGGTTTTCAGAGTCCCGATATGAAGACATTGTACACACACACACACACCTATCCAGTACCTATGCTGGGTTAAATATATATGTTCCTCCTCAATTCCCCAATTTCTCATTATGTCACAGCTCTTTGCCATCGTCATACCTCTCTTTCATTCCTCTTCCTGTCATCCTGTCTTTCACACCTCCTCCTTCTGCCTCTTTACACTTTTTTCCTCCTGTTTCTCTGAACAGCTTCCACAATGCTGGAACTTCTATTCAATAACTGTGTAATCTTGTTAGCAAAACCATTGGCTTGTCTTCCTGTCCATCAATCCAGAACAACCAATCACTAGATGGCCTGGGGAGGGTGTTATCGCATTGGAGAGCAGACACTGAAAAGCGGTTCTATATACACCAAATCCTCTGCCTAAACCCAGCACGGTAGGTGAGGGAGCATTTCAATTTAACAGCTGGGACAGGGAAAAGCATTTAAATTTTACAGTTAGGGATCAGCGGATGGACCTCTGATCTGCACATGTGACTTAAGTCTTCCTTATGGCAGAGTAAGTTACTTAAAATCCGCACAAGAGAGGGGCGTGACAGGGAAGTTCACTCCCCTCTTCCGTGCGGACTGCCTGACCTCTGTGAGCGCAGAAAAAGCCCCTTTTCTCATATACATATTGTGGAACTCCCTGCTCCACTAATTAAGAGCACATGGATGCGGGCACATGCGGATGGGCAGCAGTGCGCTCCTCTTTCTGTGCTCGCTCCCGTTCTGGGCATGCGCAGTGCAAATTAACGCTGTGCTTCCACCTGAAAAACAGACGGAAGCACAGCTCTGGACCAGCTCCAAGAGGGTTAGTTGCCATACTCTCCAGATGCTTTATCTATTATGCAATCAAATTACAAGAGGGTTGCCAACTCAGGAGACTCCCAAAGTTTGGACAGTTCTCCCGGTATCCGGGGAGAGCCTGCAAAGCTCCTGCAAGCCCCACCAGCCATTAATTACTACTGTAATCCCTAACATTGATGACATCATCAAGCCCTGCCCATCCCCTGAAACGCTAGAGATTACAAGTGTGATTGACTGACTGATTGCATAAATCGCGTCATTAAGCTCCGCCCCTTTTCAGAAATCTATGGCTTACCTCCGGGTTCTCCTGGAGGGAAGCTCTAAAAGTCGGCAACCCTGAATTATAATAAGAATTTATTTTTCACATTATAAGATCCCTTCTTATTATTCTGTATGCATAATTTAAAAATGATCTGCTCAATAGCAAAACTTCAGATACATATATACATAAATAATAATATATTATTATACAGCTGTACATATGTTGGTCTCATATTTTAGTGTTGTATTAGAGGAATTACCTTCTCTTTTGTAAGTAATGTGACTGGCCCAAAAAGCACCTGCCTTTTCTTTTTAATAATGTTGGGCTTCCCTTCTACCGTCTCATGTTTACTCTTCTGTGTATTACTTTTGTTCTTGGTTGACAAAGATAAACGAGGGGATTAAAACATATTGGAAAAGCCCCTTCGAACACTCAGAAAGCACAGAGAAAGGATTGCAATTATTTCCCACAGGTAACTGGGCTCAGGCAAAGCGGATTACTGGCAATTTGCTAGGAGGATTTTATGAGATCCTCATCCATTAGTAGAACATCATTTATATAATATAGGTATTGTTTATATTACAATTATGATTTTTTTTTTTGCTTGCTTATATTAAATTGTCATAGCAAATTAATTACTTTCAAATAAAATACAGATAGCAGCAGATAGATGAAGACAGGTATGTTTTTAGCAGCATGCAGATTTGTGCTGGGGTTTTAATTTTATTAAAAAGAATTAAGCATTTTTTTCTTTTAAGGGTTTTGCCAAAACATTGAGATCATAGGGATTCAGATCAGACAATATTTTCCAGAGAATAGTGGTTATAGGCATTCAGAGCATAGAGACCCAATTGGATTGAGACGAGTATTGACTCAGATCATGTTTATAATATTATTTAATACAGAAAATAATACCCCAAATTTTGCTTTATTTATAGAGACAAGAGCCGAATGCCCTGTTTTCAGTCAAAGAGGAGCAGTGTATAAGCGGGACTTAGGAAGAATGTGCTTTTATTATAACATAAAAAGCACAGAAGATTTTAAACAACGCAATTTTTATGGGGAAAAAACAGCCAAAGGTGTCCAGCATATGTGAAAGTATTCCAAGGCAGTAAATCAACTGTCAAATGAACTACATGTGGAGTGTATTATGGATAATGGCACATAGAATAGAATAGAATAGAGGGCCTGATTCAGAGATTGAAAATAAGAACTTAAAGTTACACCTGGGCTAAACCATGTTGATTTCAGGGGAGTTAAATTTCATTTGTTGCAACAGTATTATAGTTAAAAGGTGATGTTTCCCAGCTCAAGTCTAATTAGCAGTTTAAAAGTGAAGCTGATCAGGTATCTGTGTGCAATAAGTAAAAGCAAAGCATTCTCCCTGCATGCATAGAATAAAATTAACTTGACTCCCCCTGAAATCAACATGGTTTTGCCCAGGTGTAACTTGAAGTTCTTATTTTCAATCTCTGAATCAGGCCCTCTATTCTATTCTATTCTATTCTATTCTATGTGCCATTATCCATAATACACTCCAAATGTAGTTCATTTGACAGTTGATTTACTGCCTTGGAATACTTTCACATATGCTGGACACCTTTGGCTGTTTTTTCCCCATAAAAATTGCGTTGTTTAAAATCTTCTGTGCTTTTTATGTTATAATAAAAGCACATTCTTCCTAAGTCCCGCTTATACACTGCTCCTCTTTGACTGAGAACAGGGCATTCGGCTCTTGTCTCTATAAATAAAGCGAAATTTGGGGTATTTTTTTCTGTATTAAATAATATTATAAACATGATCTGAGTCAATACTCGTCTCAATCCGATTGGGTCTCTATGCTCTGAATGCCTATAACCACTATTCTCTGGAAAATATTGTCTGATCTGAATCCCTATGATCTCAATGTTTTGGCAAAACCCTTAAAAGAAAAAAATGCTTAATTCTTTTTAATAAAATTAAAACCCCAGCACAAATCTGCATGCTGCTAAAAACATACCTGTCTTCATCTATCTGCTGCTATCTGTATTTTATTTGAAAGTAATTAATTTGCTATGACAATTTAATATAAGCAAGCAAAAAAAAAA